>JAQZBX010008085.1:0-48883 GCA_029593785.1 Cabassous unicinctus | reverse complement strand
ACACAGCTGAACAGAGTTTTCTGGCCCAGCTCGGTGGACTTGAATGCCTTGCCAAAATTCACTTGATCATAGATGTGAGGGTCTATTTTTGAGATCTCAATCAGTTCCATTGGTCAATATGTCTATCTTTATGCCAAAACCATGTTGTTTTTACCAGTATAGCTAAGTAATTTGATTTAAAGTCAGGAAGTGAAGTACTCCAACTTCATTCTTCTTTGTAAAGACATTTCTGGCTATTTGGTGTCCCCTACCTTCCAAATAAATTTGATAATTGGCTTTTCCATATCTGCAAAAGATGCTGTTGAGTACATTTATTGGGATTGTGTTTAATTTGTAAATTAGTTTGGGTAGAATTGACATTTTCATGATATTTAGTCTTCCAATCCATGAATATGGAATGTCCTAACATTTATTTGGATCTTCTTACTTTCTTTTCAACAATGTTTTGTAGTTTTCTGAATACATGTCCTTTATGTCCTTGGTTAAGTTCATTCCTAAATATTTGATTCTTTTAGTTGCTATTATGAATGGATTTTTTCTCTGATTTCCTCCTCAGATTGCTCTTCAGTATCATATAGAAACACTGCTGACATATATGTATTAATCTTGTATCCTGCCACTTTGCTGAACTCAACTATTAGATCTAGTAGCTTTATTGTTGATTTTTCGGGATTTTCTAAAATAAGATCTTATCATCAACAAATTGCAAAAGTTTTAATTTTTCCTTTCCTATTTGGGTACCCTTAATTTTGGTTTCTTGCCTAATTGCTCTAACTAGAACATCTAGCATAATATTGAATAATACTGGTGACAGTGGGCATCCTTGTCTTGTTCTCAATCACAGTGGGAAACTTTCAGTCTTTCACCATTGAGTACAATATTAGCTGTGATTTTTTCATATATGCACTTTGCCATGTTGAGAAATGTTTCTTCTGCTACTAAATTTCAAAGACTTTTTTTATCAAAAAAGGGTACTATATTTTGTCATATGCATTTTCTGCATCAATTGAGAGGATCATGTGATTTTTCTTCTTCAATTTATTAATGAGATTTGTTACACTAATTGATTTTCTGGTGTTGAGCCACCCTTGCATACCTGGGATAAAACCCACTTGGTTATGGTGTATAATTCTTTTAATGTACTTTTGGTTTCAGTTTGCAAATATTTTGTTGAGGATATTTACATCTATATTCATTAGAGATAATGGTCTGTAATTTTCTTTTCTTGTAGTATCTTTATTTGATTTTGTTATTAGGGTGATGTTGGCTTCATAGAATGAATTTGGCAGCATTCCTCCCTTTTCAATTTTTTTGGAAGTACTTCAGCACGATTGGTATTAGATCATCTGTGAATGATTGGTAGAATTCACTTATGAAGCCATCTGGTACTGGGCTTTTCATTTTGGGAAGGTTTTTGAAGTCTCTTTCAATCTGATTACTCACGATTGATTTGTTGAGGTCGTCTGTTTCTTCTAGGGTCAGTGTAGGCTGTTTGTGTGTTTTCAGATATTTGTCCGTTTGTCTATGTTGTCTAGTTTGTGATGTAGAGGTGTACATAGTATTGTCTCATGATGTCTATTTCTGAGGGGTCAGTTGTAATTTCCCCCTTCTCATTTCTATTTTTATTTATTTGTATCTTCTCTCTTTTTTGCTTTGTTAGTCTACGTAAGTTTTGCCAATTTTGTTGATCGTCTCAAAGAACAAACATTTGTTTTTGTTGATTCTCTCTATTGGTTTATGTTGTCAATTTCAATTATTTCTGCTCTGAACTTTATTATTTCTTTCCTTTGGCCTGGTTTGGGATTCATTTGCTGTTCCTTTTCTAGTCCATCCAAGTGTGCAGTTAGGTCTTCATTTTTGCTCTTTCTTCTTTTTATGTAAGTATTGAGAACTATAGATTTTCCACTAAGCTCTGCCTTTGCTGTATCCCATTGGTTTTGATATCTTGTGTTCTCATTTTCATTCATCTCAAGATATTTACTGAATTCTCTTGCAATTTCTTCTTTAACCCACTGATTATTTAAGTGTGTATAGTTTAATCCCCATATATTTGTGAATTTTCCCTTTTTCCATCCATTATTGATTTCCAGCTTCATTTCATTATGATCAGAGAAAGTGCTCTGTATAATTTCAATCTTTTCAAATTTATTGAGACCTTTCTTTTGACCTAACATATGGTCTATCCTGGGGAAGTATCCATGAGTACTTGAGAAGAATGTATATCTTGCTGTTTTGAGGTGTAGTGCCCTATAAATGTATGTTAGGTCTAGTTCATTTATAATGTTACTTAAGCTATGTTTCTTTATTTATACTCTGTCCAGATTTTCTATCCAATAAGAGCATGGTGTATTGAAGTCTCCAGCTATTCTTGTAGAGATGTCTATTTCTCCCTTCAGTTTTGCCAGTGTGTGCCTCATGTGTCTTTTCTGTCTTTTTACCCTTTAAGTTACACTTACTAATAATCTTCATTTCTACATGCTTCTTAATTCTCTTGCCCTTGTCTCTTCCTTTCAGGCTGTAGCACTTAGTAGCTCATATAAATCTGGTATTTTGGTAACATAATCTCTTGGTTTTTGTATTTCTGTGAAGACATTAAACTCACCCTCATTTTTGAAGGACAGTTTTGCGGATAAATAATTCTTGGATTTCAGTTTTTCTCTTTAAGTACCTTTTATACATATTACCACTATGTCCATGATTTCTGATGAGAGTTTGGCATTTGTTCTTATTGAGCTTCCATTGTATATGATGCATTGCTTTTTTCTTGCTGATTTCTGAATCTTGTCTTTATGTCTCTTATTTGTCACTCCAAATAGTAGTTGTCTTGAAGTAATGACTAATTGGGGTGCTTGCATTTCTTGGACATTGATATTTATGTCTTTCATAAGGGTTGGGAAGTTTACAGTTATTATTTCCTTAAATATGCTTTCTGCACCTTTTCCATTCCCTTCTCCTTTGGGGACACCAATAATGTGTATGTTTGCATGTTTCATGTTGTCATTCATTTTCCAGGGACCCTGTTCTGTGTTTTTCATTCTTTTCTCTTTTGGTTTCCTGTATTTTAAAGTTCAGATGCTCTACCAATTCAAACCTGCCATTATATGTCTCTAATGGATTTTTAATCTCATCAATTGTGTGTTTCACTTCCATAAGCTCTGTTACTTTTCTTTCAGGTTTCAAATTGTTCTTCATGCTCACCCAGTGTCTTCTTAATATCTTTTATCGCTTTCATCATATTTTCCTTTAACTCTTTGAATTTATTTAGGAGATTTGTGTGATTATCATTGATTACTTGTTTTAAATTCTGTGTCTTGTCCAGATTTTTGTTTTATTCCTTTGACTGAGTCATCCCTTCCTTTTTATTAGTATGGCTTGTAATTTTTTGCTGATGACTAGATATCTGAATATGTTGAAGAATTTACTCTGATGGTAAATTTCTCTCTCTAGGCTAGTGCTTTTGTTTCTAGGCTCTTCGATTTTTGGTTCAAATTATTCTGTCTTTAAAATTACCCAGCTTGTTATCAAAATAAGACCAGGGATTCTCCAATAGGGCAGAGATCCGTACCAAGGGTTCTGAGTTGAGACACCAAAATGAGGTTTTCTCCTTGTAGTTTCCTGGCAGGCCAGCAGGTGGCGCTTATTAGCGAATCATTCCACAGAGATGCCTCTTTCAACACCCACTTGCCTGTGATTTAGTCTGGCCAGGGCTGAAATTCAACGCAATTTCTACTGGCCAAACTCATTGAAGAGAAACCACTCTCCACCCTCCATTGCACCCTCGCCATTCCTAGGGAGAAAGACATCTGTTCCCCTCTTAGGTGCAGTGAACCATAGGTTTTATCCAGACTGTTTACCTTAAGTATGCCATTCATAGATGCAGTAGCTAGTAATTCAAGGTTTTCATTTTGGCTTCTTTGTCTTTCTGACCCTCACCCTCCTTGAGGATGCACAGTACTCTTCTGGTCTGCAGATCCACAAAGCAGCTTTCAGACAGCTTTATGACTTCTATCATAGTTCTTGTGAGAGTTGAGCCCTTCCTACCTACTCTGACGCCATCTTCCCAGAAATCCCCTTCAGCCTGGAGTTTTTTCAGTTGTTGTAGATCTTGAAAGTAATTTGTACTAGTTGAGACATAGGCATACTTAGCCCCTTTCTGAGTTTTGCAACTTCTTTTTAAATGAGGGGTACTCTGAATAATGAAAGTCATATTTATCAGCCTCATATTGTTTGGGTGTTCTTGATCCAAATCAGTACAGATGTGCTTGTGTGCACTCATTTCCAATTGATTCCAGGGATTGGACCTAATTCACCTATAGATGTGACATGGACAGTTGGAAAAGCTTCAACCATTTCCTGGGACAGCATTAGCAGTCACATAGGAAGGCACTTTGCTTTCTTAGAGTGTAAAGAGCATGAGAGGGTTTCTGCTGTTTGTGGGAAGTTTGGGACAGTTTATTTCCAATTTCCAGATCTTTTATATTAATTACAAGTACCAGGGCCTTGAACCCTGGTGCCTAGAGGATTAGAACAGTGAACATCAGAAGTTCTGGATAATTTTTCAAACTTGATAATGCACTTGAATTTTTAAGACATTTAGATTTAATTCTATGCAAACTGTTTTTACATTGGGGGAATTAGAAGTTCAATTTCCTTGATTTCTTGGATTTAAGAATATTAATTTAATGTATTAAATAAAATGCAAACATTTATCTTTAAGTAGTCTGAATAGAGCTCTTTTAAGAATTTTTTATTTATTAATTTATTATTACCATCAAGACATCAGAAAATATATATCACACAAACAGACAGACATGAATGGAAGGTCTATAGCTTCAATTAAAAATCTTTAGCCATGAGTGAAACACAAGAACACAGATACACAAAACTTACTAGTTTGAACCATAATTTTGCACCTTTTTTCTTTTTTCCTTTAAATTCATATTCTGATATAGACATATAAAATATTGTACATATAGGATTTCATCCTATTTTTCTTCCTTCATACAAGTATAATTGTAATATAGTATTATAATTAAGAGAATCATTCTCTGGCACTATACCTCAGATTCTAATTTATTCAGGGGCCATGCCATGTTACAAAAAAAATATCATTTTTTTCTCTTTCATTGATTCATAACTAAACATAAACAAATTAGAACGTATTTTAAAGGACTGCAGTGAGATGTGTTACTATTAACATTTCCCATGTTACAATTATGTGATGCCAACATATATCCTTGGATAAGATCTTCCTCAACAGGATTCAAACATGCTTTTAACCCTTGTAATCTTACTCAGAACTAGAAATTCTGAGTACTTTCCATGCTTAATTCCTGTAAAACTTGAGGCATTTTCCCAGTTTCTAGGGTGGGTCTTGAACTCACAATCCTAGATCCTAGGGTGGGTTTTAAATCCACAATCCCAGCAAACAAGTTTGATGAGAGAGTAAGCCCTCATACTAAGTTACTCAGCACCTTGGCAGGTCATGAACTTCTGATACTAGCAAATTTTCTTTGTTCCTAGAACTTTTCCTTCCCTTGAAATTAAACTGTGCTGAAGGCTCTGTGACTCTGACAAGAGAAAAAAAAGATCATGATGATCAAATCTCTAGACAACCCATCGTCAACTGGAAAATCCCATTCTGATGGGTTGAAGGGCCTCTGGCAAATGATGCTGGAACCTTTAATGTCTCATCTGAGTTGACAAATTATGACTGAGCAAGTGGGCTCATTGCCCTATGTGCATAGGAGTCAATGCTGTGACACCAGGATTTTGCGGAAAGAAAGAGTTTTATGTGAGGCAGCCAGGCAAGGAGATAGGAGGCAAGGCTCAAATCTTCCTCCTTGAAATGAAACTTTGGGGAATTTTTCTAGGATGGGAACAAGGGAATGTGGGTATTGTGAGGCAGTTGGGTTGGTATATTTTTAATTTCTGTTCACTGATTATCTGATCAGGTGAGGGAGGATTTCAGTGCAGGCATGAAATTGGGGCACAGATGGGCATCATGCTAACTCCTCTTCACATGACCCAAAGACAAAGAAGGCTACTAAAGAAAGGCATGATGAGTGGGTGGAGTTTTTTTCAGGGCAGAATTCATTAGGTTCCAGGGAGGCTATAGGGGGGTAAAGAAATATCTGGTTATAATAATAAGTAGGGGCTAAGAAATCTTATTAGCAGGGGTTTCAGTTGATGCAGTGGAAATGCAGCTCATGGAGGTGAAGAAGGCAAGAAGAGGGGAGCAGGGGAAGCCTGCGAAAGGTTGGAAGCCCAATTGGGGCAGGTTGGGGTGGTGATCTGCCCTTGAAGAAAGGGTTGAATCTGTGGTTCGAGACCATAGCCTAGACCACGCAGTGGGGTGGAGGGCAATGTCCACAAGGAGCCTCAGAAGGAACAGGCCCAGCAGGAGGAGGTGATGGAAAAGGATCCCTGCAAGCCAGTCTGTTTCCAGAGACACCCCTCGATGGCATTTGGAGGGCAGCACACTCCTTAGCCTCCTTCTTTGTCTGTACATGGGCTGGGTTTGTACCTACCTACAGGTTCATAATGAGGGTGAGAAAAGTGCCCAGGACACTGTCCAAGTATTCCAGGACAAAAAGAGCTCAAATTGGGCAAGCCCCCCATTATTGTCTTAATTGGCTTGTTCAGCAACCCCCTCCCCTCCATACACTCCCCCACTCCAGGGCCCTTCTCAGCCATGGAACTATTCTGAGCTATTCTTTTAACTAGTCTGCCCTCTGGGGAAAACTTCCCAACCTGCTAGTCTTGAGCCAGAACTGCTGGTTCCAGCCCAGCTCTGATTAGACAGCTGTGCTGTAGGGAAAGCATCTTCTCTCTCTGAGCCTTACCTGTCTAACCTATAAACTGGGACTAAATATACTATCTTCAGGTAGCCTCCCAACTCTGAATTTCCAGGAAGGACACCTCACCTAAAGTTTTGCACTTGGAGTGGGTCTTCTGGTGAAGGCCAGGTGGGTGCCCAACCATGAGGTAAAGGTCAGCTTCCACCACAAAATCTTGACTCTTTCCAACATCAATGACTGCCACTTGCTCACTCTGAGCCAAAGCCCATGATGGACGCCGATGTCCTCAGCCCAGGGTGAGTGCTAACCTCCCTGCACATCTAACCCCTGGGGATCCCCTGTGTGTCACAGTACAGAGCCACGTCACCTGGGACTTCTCAGAACACCTCTGAGTGCTGGGACCAGGTGCTGGCATCCCACTGAGCTGAAAACTCAATTGGTGATGACATCCAGCAAAGCTGCCTCTGATAAACCAGGCTGTACATAGCCCTGGAGCTCTCAGGGACCCTGTGAACCCAGCCCACACAGTGACCTTGCTTGGGTAAGGACCAGGAAGGATGCTTGTTTTTTCTGTATTGAGTCAGAGGTGATGGTTCCATGGACAAACGGTCTAAGGTCCATCCAAACTGGTTCCAGGATTTCAAAGAAGCATTCAATTTGTTCATCATTTTTAAAGGCTATATATTTATTGTTGATCCCTAACCTTTTTCCTTGATTGTTAAAGAGAATCTTTTTTATAAACAGACTGTAACCAAAATTAAACCAGACTAATTGAGCCTAAGGATGAAATAATTCCTAGAAAAATTAGCTCATAAAATCTAATTTGTTATTACCATTTAGCATTTCTGACTTTTGAGGAGTGAATTTTAATTATTTTCAATGTTAACAGAAAAATTATTTCTGGATATGTGGAAGAAGGATATAGGGCTTTGCAGCACATGGCTTGGAGCACCATTGTTCTGAAGCAGCTGTGAGCCTTGTCAGTGCTGGATGGGGAATGGTCAGGGCTGGGGTTGGTCAGGGCTGGATAACAGGGGGCAGTTCAGATGGGAGTAGACATTCCAAGGTCCATCTGATTCTCATTATCTCCAGATTCCTTGGTGATTCTCCAGGATCATTGCCAGGAATGCACACTCAGCCCTGCTTATCTAAAAGGTAGGTCCTGCTCACCTGTCTGCAAACATCTGCCATGATCTGAAGCCATGCAGACCCCAAAGGCAGTAAATTTGGACTTTTCCTCTTGGCCATGTCTGTGTGTTAGTCACAATGTCTGGTGGGATGCATGGATTCTGCCCTCAACATTATGGGAATAGCCATTTCTGATCTCCCCTGATCTTTGTTCCTTGATGCAACAAGTGAGTCTAATAAATTAAAGCTTATCAAAGTACCTAAGTGAGTGCTGAAATCCAGCATCCATTCCAGGGTCATTCCTAGCCTCTGTGGACAGCAGAATGCAGAGGGTGGGGACTTCATGCTTCTACAGGGGTGTTGGGGTCCTGGAACATACACTCCTGCACCCACTGCTGTCCTCAGAGACTCGCGCGTCAGGCTTTCTGTCTGTCTGACCCACTTGCTCACAGCAAAGTCCTAGCTGAGGGCTGTGATTTGGAAATGGCTCACTCCTGTCTGTGCACTCATTTGTGACCAGGAAAAGGCTCAGAGAGGACACATTGAGGGGTAAGGACCAGAAGGGAATATTTAACAACAGTTCTAAGAATGTTCCAGCTAATGCCACATCATGGCCTAACCTAAAGCACTCAACAGAGCCAGTTTTAGAACCTGCTTGCTGGTCATCTTTCTAACGAACAGATCTCCAAGATATTGGCAAAATTTAAATGCTGGTGACCTGTGCACATCTGATGTTTCAAGAAGGGATATTTTTCTTTAGGTTGGATCTCCTCTGTCAGCTTGGGGAAGGCCTGCCCATTTGGTGTCAGGTAACAAAGTCTAAAAACCCTGTGACTCATGAGACATGCACTATTATGGTAGGAAACCCTTAAAAAGACACCTTTTTATAGACTTAATCACCAAGTGTACACATGATGACATTTTCTGTCTTTCACACTGTATCTCCCTTTAAGCTGAACTGTCAAAGTTATCTCCCTTGGTATGGGAGAAACAGACTCTTCCCCAGCAATAAATAACAGTGATTATTCTACAACAATTACATCTTTCCTCTGAAATGCTTTGCTGATTGTAAGGTCCAATATGCCTGTGGTTTGTGCAGGTCCCACTAGGTCCCCTTGGAAGACTCCATGGACCTCTGTTTGTTGTATACTTGTGCATGTTTCTAAAAACCCTTGCTCTGCAGCTTTGGAGGAGGCTGAGGTTTGGAACAAGCCAGTTTCAGTGCACAGTCCTGAATCTTCTATGACTATGTTTCTACAAGATAAATGTGATGATATAAGGCTGAAATGCATTTACCGTAGCACTCAATTCTGAAATGCTGGCACAGAATCAGATGGGATGAGGATTTTGGGAAGTTTCCCTTTATTCAGGAACAGCAAAGAGAGAATAATGAAGAGGGTCAGAGAGGAAATATTAAAGGACTGAGTACAGGAGCCGAGGAGTTTGAGCTCTATTCTGAAGACCACAGGGAACCATGACTCTGGGACACCATTGGAGAGAGTTGCCTCTAACACCCCTGGCTGGGTGGCTGGTGCCTCTGCTTGGCTCCTGGTTTCCACCCTGCCCTGCTGGGGTGCCTCCTTCTAGGACTGGGCTATAGGAGGAGCAGAGCAGTAACTTGAGCTCTAGGAGCCCCTTAGCCTTCCTGAGTGATGCTCTGATCCTGAGCTTGGCTCTGTGTTAGCTTCCCCCACTCTCACATCTCTGACCTTGGCAATGTGACTGAGCTACCTGCCTATTTTTAGTTCCTGATGGTCCTCACAGCCTGAGCCCAGAGGTTCCCTCTGACCCCTGCACACTGGGCTCCACTGTCACTGGAACAGCCTCAGTTCCCCCTAAGCAGACCACCCTCCCTAAAGCCCCAAGCTCTGGGCTCCATGTCATGGTGGGACATGGTTTTCCTGATGCTCATTGAGGAATAAGCTCAAGTCTGGGGAAGCTGATCATGGGATACAAAGGGGATAAAGGAACGAGTCTGTGCTCCAGTCTGAGGGAACAGGAGAGTACCTTGCGGAGAATGCAAGACAGGCTGGACACTTCCAGGCAAGTAAGAGAATGTTTTAAGGAAGACTCTTGACTTCCTCCCCTGAGCAGGGCATGGCATGGCTGGCTGAGTAGAAACATGAATCAGTGAGGTTTGCATGTTGGGAAGATCAACAATGCTGAGTGAGAGAGAGGCTGGAAAAGAGAGTGTGTGTCAAAACGTGTTCATTGAGTGATGGGAATTTTACTGGATGGGAGGATAAGATAGGAGAAGGGAAAATGGAAGATGGCAGAGTGAGGGAATAAGGGATGACAAGAGAATGAAAGCATGCATGAGAAGTATGATGTGAAAATGAAATGAGGATTGATAGGATCATAGAAGCCTAGAAGGAACAACAGAGGCATTGAGAGAGGGCTTTTTTTATTGGAAGACATTGTTATAGGGTGATTGTTGTGTAGTGGTTTACATTTGGGGATAACCAGTGGCATGAAGATGTCTTGACCTGTGTATATTGACAACTACTTAAAACACTTTTTTTGTAGCTCTACTGTAGATCTGACCAGACTAGTCAATGGATATCAGTAACCAGACACTGGTGACAGAATTTGTCCTGCAGGGGTTCTCAGAAACACCACAGCTCCGGGTTCTCTTCTTCATCCTCTTCCTCTTCCTCTACACCATGGCCCTCTGTGGCAACTCTCTCATCGTGGCAGCCATCAGCTTCAGCCCTGGGCTGCACACCCCCATGTACTTTTTCCTGGTCAACTTGGCTGTGCTTGATGTGTTGTGTGCATGCAGTGTTTTGCCTAAGCTGCTTGAGATTCTGGTGGCAGAGAAGAGAACCATCTCCTTTGGGGGCTGCATTATCCAGATGTTCTTCCAGACGTGGTCTGTTGCAGCAGAATTGCTTCTCTTCACTGCCATGGCCTATGACCGCTATGTGGCCATCTGCCATCCCCTGCATTATGGCTCTATGGTGAGCCATCGAGTGTGTGCAACTCTGGCAGGAGCTGTGTGGGGCATCAGCTTACTTGGTGCTGGAGTCGATACCTGTCTGGTGTTACGGCTGACCTTCTGTGGGCCCAATGAAATAGAACACTTTTTCTGTGAGATGCCGCCAGTGTTACTGCTCTCCTGCTCCTCCACATACTTGAATGATATTATGGTAATAATTTCTGATATCTTCTATGCTGTGTTGAATTTTCTTCTCACCATGGTGTCCTACAGCTTCATAATTTCCACCATCTTGAAGATTCGTACAGCTGAGGGGAAGCAGCGAGCCTTCTCCACGTGCTCTTCCCACCTCATTGTGGTCACCATGTACTACACCACAGTCATCTACACTTACCTGACCCCAGGCTCCAGCTACTCCCCTGAAGCGGGCAATGTCATGGCTGTGCTTTATACTACAGTGAGCCCCACCTTGAACCCTCTCATCTACACACTAAGAAACAAGGATGTCAAGACTGCTTTCAAGAAAGTCTTTACATTTTTAGCCAAGGAGCTGTAATTACCTATTTTAAGGATAAGTGCTGGGATGGGGAATGTTTTAATTCTAAGTTATCACAACCTAAACTGTATTCATTGGTGCCATTTTATTTTGGAAAGCAATAATTAAATACATTGAAACACAGGTTCTAGACCTTCTTGAAATTAGACCAGCACCAGTAGGGGAATATTGGGGGACTTATAAATTGTTCCACATTTAACAAATGGAGACTTTAAGTGTATAGATATTTATATTAACATTGTCAATAAGGCATGCAATGTGTGATAATGCAAACTAAAAAGCAGAATGTGGCATGCTCAGAATCTAAATGTAGGCACCATTACCAGACTCAACTAGGTAACAGCCCTGAGGTTCACAAGACAATGTCAAAGTTCTCCTAACACACACACTATGTTATAACCTTTGTTGTTAATGTCCCTAACTGTTTGTGAGTTCCTGATGAGGCAGCTTCAGCCTTTTCCAATCATGCAAGTGTCAGGTTCAGGGCAGATGTTGAGTACACACATGTTGAGTTGAACAGAACCACTGAGGAGAGGGCCTCTTATTGGTCTGGCAGGGGCAGATTTGGGAAAGGGCTGGGAATGCTAAGGAAGGTGGGATTCAAAAAGGTTTTAGAGCTGCAGGCCAAAGAGGGAACTAGTGCCCCAGTAAGGCTATGGCCATGGTATTGTTTCTTGTAGGTGGATCTGGGAGAGTTTGCATGGGGAATTTCTAGATGGTTCCTGCTGTGTGGAGATTAGTGATGACTTAAAAACCCATAGGAAAGTTTAATATCTGAAGATCTTAGCAACCCTTTTCTGAGTGTCTTCCACCAGAATTTCTTTCTGCCAAAAAATGTAATGCAGGGAAGCGGGAGTGGCTCAGTCGATAGAGCCCCCGTTTACCATATGGGAGGCCCCGGGTTCCCTTCCTGGGGCCTCCTTGTGAGGGCAGGCCGGCCTGCGCAGCCTAGTGGGCTGATGCAGCAAGCCCTCACAACAGGAAGTGGGTGTGGCTCAGTCGATAGAGCCCCCGTTTACCATATGGGAGGCCCCGGGTTCCCTTCCCGGGGCCTCCTTGTGAGGGCAGGCCGGGCGGCCAGGCGCGAGGGGCTGACGCAGCGGGACCTCATAGCAAGGGGAAGATAAAGCAGACACAGAGGGGACACGCAGCGAATGGACACGGCAAGCACAGGCAGCAAGGGGGGGATAAATAAATAAATAAATAAATCTTTTAAAAAAAAATGTAATGCAGTATGTGGATTTTAGCAAATTCACTTCAAATTCACATTTCATTGTTTGGTAATCTTCACAATTTGTTATTTTGAGACAAATCACTCCAAATTAAAGACCCTTTCAGATATTGTTTGAGAAGTTCAGTTTTCTGGAACAAGGAACCCCATCTTTACAGTGTATTCCAGGCTTCTAGGTAGTCCAGGAAAGCCATATCCCTTAACAACTGGCGCTACAGGAAAATTTGCTCCTTCCAGATGTTTTGTTGTTATAAGTTACTGTGGATTGATTATTTTTGAAATTTTTATTATTATAGGTTACTGTGATTGCGGAAAGATTTGGTAAAAAAAAATGGCTTTCTAATTCACCCACCACAAAGACAAGAAAGTGTGTAGATCTCATGAGATGAGAGGTGAAGAAGACAAACTTGTTAGTGACATTGGGTATTAAAAACCAGTGGGTAATATGAGAGTTGTGGGATCCAGGAAAGAGCACATTGAGGGATCCAATCTGGCCTCTCCCATAGCAGTGTGTATGTGAGAGCTTGAGTGTGTACGTGTCTGTTAGTGTGTGAACATGTCTTTGTATTTGTGTGTGTTTATTTGCAAGTATGTACTTCTGTGATCTACCTGCATGTGTGTGTTCACATACATGTAGTATTCTCATACATGTGTTCACATACTTGTATGTGTATTTGTGAAGCTGTTTTACTCCCCCAAGTTTTCTTACTTGTAGGATTTGGGGGAAGATCTATAGACCTCACCTAGTGATTAACCTTTTTGTATGGATTTCCAGTTAGAGTTCTCTGTTGTTCCACAGGGTCCCAGAAAAGAAATTTTCTGCTGCAGAAAATTCCCATCCTGAACTGTGGAAACCATGAAGAAACATGCAGTCTCCCATAATCGGAGGTCTGGATTAGGTGGACTCTATGGTCCCTAATGTACTGGCTCATTGGTGCCATGGAGACCCAGGTCATTTCCATCTCCCATCATGGCCTTCCTCAGGATAATGGCTTAGTTAAACAAGTTGCCACATTCATGGCTATCTAAAGGAACCTGAGTCTATTCAGTTGGGGAGTGAGAGCATGACTGCTTCCTTAAGATTGGATGACATTCATTTTTCTGTCTGACAGGGACACAGTACGTCATGTGCCCAACCCTGAAATTAAGATCATGACCAAATTATCCCCATGGGAAGATCGAGAGGCCTCTGTAATGGGACATGGAGATGGTCCCTAAACCATTCAGGGTGCTCTTATAGAGAGGAAAGGGGTAGTTGGAATAGGAAAGCTCCCAAAAATGCATGCTGTGCATAGACCGCAGCTAGCATTGGTTACTACAGATGGCATGATTTATACAACTAGGGCAATGAGGAATGCACCAGAAAACAAAAGAAACAAAATGGCTAATGAAATTAAAACAACAAATAATTTAGCTAGTAAGATAAATATTTCTTAATTAAATTAATCCTTAAATTTCTAGAAGGATTGATAGTGGAAAATAACTAATCTAATGATAAATGGCAGTCCATAGAAAGAGAACATGCAAATATAGAGGGTGAAAGAATGCACAAATGGAAGTAAGGTAGGTGAAAGGTGCAAGTGAAGAGAAAAATGGGTGGCGGATGGTGATGGATTTTCACTGGATGGACAGTGGAGTTGGAAGAAGGGAAAGATGAATGGATAGAATGAAGGAAAGTGGAATATGGGAGAAGGAATAATTGAAGGAAATGATGATTATGTAGAAATGAAAGTGAATAGGAGGATAAGAGTGTAAATAAAGGAAGCAAGAAGGATGGAAAATGGTGGGGGGAGTGTGTGGAAGGATGGATGAAATGAGACAGAAGGGGGAAAGCAGAGGATAGAATAAAAAACGTAGATAAATATTGGGATGTTGGAAGGAAGAATGGAATTGACAAGGAAAAACAGAAAAGAACATGCAGAATAAGACTAATGCATAGAATGAATTAGAAAGAAGTTGTGAAGTAGGCTATGTGAATGTGTAGGGTGGGTGTGAAGCAGGGAGATGAGAAAGTGTAAAGGAGGTGTGGGTGGGAAAAAGGGAATGAAGTGAAGGAGGAGGTTAAGGAGAATAGCAAAGAGGGAACCAGTGAAGGATGATTGAGGGGAATATAGGATAGATGAATGGATGGTTGACATGAACATGAGAGTATTTAAGAAAGGAAGGTAAATAGAAGGTGGATAGGATGGATGGAAATATTCACAGGATGATGGAGAACACATGCTCCCTAGAATGTAAACCATTTTCTACAGATGATAAGGGGAGTATAACATTGCTGGTTCTAGCTTTGGTCAATTGTTTCCATAGCAGAACATGGAATCAATGTTCAAAATGGTAGCAATACAGCCAACACTGAAGTGTGTGAATGACTTTAGATGACTTTGTGTGATAAAATCAATAAAGTGCTTCTTATTCTAGCTCTCCAGAAGAACCACCTTCATAGCTGTCTTTCTCTGATGTGCTACTGAAGTATAGTTGACTGTATATAAAAGAGGAGTTCAGAGACAAAGCAGTGCTTCAGATGCCCTTTTAAATCACATATTTTGTCCAAAGGTTATGAGGATCATGCTCAGCAAGCTAGCTCTCATAACACACACTCACTCACTCACACACACACATGCACATACACACGCAAAACTCAATGACAAATGAAATCACACCATAAACACATTTTGTCTCCTAGCAGTAAGGAAAAATTAAAGTGGAGGAAAAGGACTAGAAATAGACATAGAGGCATTTGGGCTGTCATGAGATCCCAAAATCCAAGCAACCTATGCTTTTCCCAGCAGTGTTGTTTTCAGATGTCTGAAATCACTGGAAAAGGCAGCATGTACTGTTGCTGTCTCCTCCTGCTGGATGTATCTCTGAGCTACTTTCTCAGGTTAGTTGATGGATTTCTTGGGAACTGACCGTCCTTCTCTTACCATTATCTCCAATAGTTTTGATGTTAATTCATTCACTAATGTTTTGCAAATGTAATCTATATACCAGCATTGGTCAATAGGGAGGAAGTAAAGAGAGGGAAAGAAATATCAGAGGAACTGCCTCCTTGGCTGACTGGTACCCCTAACCTGGCCCTGTGCCTCCCTCCCTGTGCTCATCCTCCTGAACTCCCACAGTCCTCCCCCCTGCCCTGGTCTCAGCCCTTTTTTCACCAGCAGGTGTTTCAAGGTGACAGAAGGTGTCTATACTTGATGTGCCATCTGATAAGGGTCACAAACAACTTCATCACACCAAGAAGTCAATGGCTCAAAGCTGTCTAATGGGCCATCATTCCTAGAATTCCACATCTGCTAAGCAAAGGAATTATCTCAACTGCAAACAATTTGAACTCGGGCCATTTTGAAGGGATTGAATTTTGTGGGTAATCCAAATTTTGTGTCATAGTTAAAGCAGTTTCCTTTCTGGCACAAGGGAAATGGGGACACCTGGGGAGGAAGCTGGGGAGTCCAGCATTTTGAACAAGGGCTTATGAGTAAGCATAGAGTAAGTCAGTTGACTCTGACCTTTCTCTAACTAGTTATGAATTTTCTACTTCAGTTGAATGGAAGTTAGACTGTTTTGTTGAATTAAAAAAAATCATTTTAAGGTAATGTGGGAGGTGGAACACAAAGGGACAGCATGAGGGTGCTTTGGGTGAAGTAGCTGTTTTGTGTGGGATTGTGGTAGTGATTACATGGCTCTGTGCAATGGTCAAACCCATAGACTGGTAGATTCAGCACAAGGAGTGAATGTTTGGTTGCGGTGAGATGGAATGCATATCTGACAAAGAAATGTAAAAAATCACTTGGCCACAGGAGAGGGCTGGAGGAAAGCAGCTGACCTACAAGACTTTGGAAAACTCTAAAAGGCTAACAGCAAAACAACTGCAAACAAGCACAGTGGTCTCTTTGGTAAATTTACATCTCACTGGGGTAGAGGTGGAAACTACTGTTTTTGTGTTTGAGTATTGGTCAAACTGTAAATATTTTTACTCAATGAGAGTTGGGTTTCTTCCTTGTTGGAGGAAGAAATTACAAAAGGGCCAGTGAGGAGACCAGAATAAACCCTGTGGTGTTGGAATGGATCTGTAGGTATCAATATGAATTCTCTATCTATCTACCTATCTAATCTACAGTAATGGCATGAGATATGTTTTATGCATGGGTTATTGTATTCATCTGCAAAAGGAGTTTCAATACAAAGTACCAGACATCTGTTGGCTTTTATAAAGGGTATTTATTTGGAGTAAAAGCTTACAGTTACAAGGAAGTAAAGAGTTCAACTCAAGGTTGCTTTCTCAAAAAAATCAATTGCCACCAGTTGAAGAAAGATGGTTGCTGATCTCTGCAAGGGTTCAGCCTTCTCCTTTGCACTTCCTCTCTCTCAGCTACAGGCTGACATAGGGCTTGTCTCTCAGGGCGCTCTCTCTCTCCTGGTATAGGGCTTGCATCTTTCCAGGCCCTCTATATCAGTCTCAGCTGTACTGGTCTCTTCTCAAGGTCAGGTGAATGATTCATCTCTCCCCTGGACCCCAGGATAAAAAATGACAGAGCTCTCTCTTCCCATGTCTTCTTGAGTGAGTGTCCATTTATATTGGCCCACCAAAGTGGTGGGGATGGAAACTGAGTCCTGCCTTACTGATGTGGTCGAATCAAAGAAAGCCCTCAACACAATCCTAACAGGTAATCTAATCAAGGGGCCCTCAACCGAATCCAATATAATCAAATGGTATCACAACCAGAGGAATAGATTAGTTTACAAGCATAACTTTTCTCTTTTTGGGATTCACAGACTTAATCTCAAACCATCACATTCCACCCTCTAAATCCCAAAAAGACATTATAATATTCTAAAAAACCTTAAATCATTTCAGTAGCAATGTTAATTTAAAAATCACATCACAATCTGTTATAGGAATACACTTTGTCTTGGGTCAAAGTCCCCTGTGGCCGTAGACTTGTGAAAATTACAAAATTAATTATCTGCTTCAAATACAGAGGGATGGTATTGGATAAATATTTGCATTATCACAAGGAGAATTTGGAAGGGAAACATGTCACAGGTTCCCAACAGTTCCAAAAACCTGCAGGGCATACTCCATTAGATTCTTAAGATGATGGTTTCTTTTTCTCCTTAGGGCCTCATGAAGCCCACCCTTTCCACAGGTTTGCCCAATGGCCATTTTCTTGGTTCCACTGTCATCAAGCATCTGGATTGCAACCAAGCTCTAGACCTAACCCCCCAAGGACACTGGGGTGATGGCCACACATTCCCCAATTTCTGGGGTAGAGTCTCAACCCCCTTAGTACAGTGAGGTGGTGGCAACATTCTCCGTAATCTCTTGCATACAAGCCCAACCTCCTCAGAGCAGGGGACTGGTGACCTCACTCTCCCCAACCCATGGAGAATGTGCTCTACCCTCTCTGTAGCCTGGGGTGGCAAAACTCTCCCTGAACAGTGGGCTAGAACATCCACCCTCTTCAAATGCAAGGTTAATCTCATCCTCTCCGTACATGTGGGTGGGGTCCTCCTGTTTGCCTAAGGAGATGTCTTAATTCCAGACCTCAGCTTCCCTAGTTTTCCTCTTAAAGCCATTTTCCCTTCCATCTCCTCCTCCATGTTCCTTTTAGTCCATGCTGACAGTGGTCTTGTTCATACAGCTCTTGCATAAAACTTATTGGTTTAGCAAGCAGGAAGCAAGGGTCCAAGCCATCAGACAGTAGGAATCTAAAGAGAAGTATACTTGAAATGATAAGTGATGAGAGAAAATGAAAACATATCAATAGCTCAATTGAAATCAGAGAAGACATAACAAAAGAGGAAAACACAAAGAAAAAAACAGCAAGGGAAGGAAGAGAAGACAGTTAAAACATGATAGATATTAATCTAACTATATCAATTATCACTTTAAATGTGAGTGGTCTAAATACATTAATGAAAAAACAGACTATCAGAGTGGATATAAAACAATAGCCCACAATTTGTTGTCTACCAGAAACCCACTGTAAATATCAGTACATAGATAGATTCAAAGTAAAGGAATAGAGAATGATATACCATGCTAACACTAATAAAAAGAAAGCTGGAGTAGCTATATCAATTTAAGACAAAGATCTCCAAGTTAGAATAATTATCAGTGGTAAAGAGAGTCATTATATAATACTAACCTGGTCATTTCTCCAAGAAGAATTCATGATCTTTAAAGTGTTTTTAACTAAAAAGAGAATGCTGAATTGCATGAGAGTAAAACTGTTAGAGATGCAAGAAGAAATCGACAAACCCATTATTATAGTTGGAAACGTTAACACCACTCTGTCAGTAATTGAATGATGCAGCAGGCAGAACATCAGTGGGAATATAATTGAACTGAACAGCACCATAAATAAATTGAATCAAATTAACACATATGTAATACTCATGAAACAACAGCAAGTACACAATATTCTCATGCTCAAATGGAAGATTCACCAAGATAGACCACATTCTGGGTCATAAAATACACTTCAACATATTTAAAGTAATAGAAATCCTACAATGTATGTTTTTAGATCATAATGAATTCAAACTAGAAATCAATAACAGAAATCTTGCTGGAAAACCCCCAAAATATTTAGTGCATTGTACAAAGAAGAAGTCTCAAGAGAAATTTTAAAATACTTTTAACTAAATAAAAATGAAAATGCAACTTATAAAAATTTGTGGGATGTAATAAAAAGCAGTTGGCTTAGTTGGCCTGAACTGCTATCACAAATACCACACAAAGGTTTGGCTTAAACAAAGAGAAATTTTGGCTTATGGGTTCAGAAGCTAGAAGGATAAGTAAGAGGGATTCTTACCCAGGGGCCCAACGACCCCCAAGGGGTCCATGGAAAGATTTCAGGGGGTCTGTGAACTTTAATTGAAAAAAAAAATCCTATTATCTTTATTTTCTCTGACCTCCAATGTTGAGTGTTATAAACCTATCTGAAGCTACATTCTGAGAAGGGGTCCATGGTTTCCATCTGACTGGCAAAGGCATCCATGAAACAAAATTATGCTAAGAAACCCTGAGTTAGACTATGCTTTCTCCCTCAAGATTATGTCTTTTTGGTGCTGAATTTCCAGCAATTTGTGGGGTTCCTTGGCTTTCCCACAACATTGTGATATCGTCTTCTTTCTCTTTCAAGTTCCTGATGACTTTCTGCTTATCCCTATGGCCTTCTATTTGGAAGATCGCCAATAATCTGGATTAAGACCTATCTTCACTCATTTGGGCAACACCTTAACTAAAAATAACATCATCAAGAGTTCCTACTTACAGTGGCTTCTAAAGCACAGGACTGCAAAATAAGATTAAGAACATGTTTATTTTGTTTGTTTGTTTGTTTTTTCTGGGGATACATAATCCAAACTAACACAGCAGTGTTTTGAGTGAAATTTACAGCAATTAATCATATACTATTAAAGAAGAAAATTTAAAAATCACTAATCTAAGCTTCTACCTTAGGAGACTAGAAAAAGAAAATCACAATAAATACAAAGAGAGCACAAGAAAAGTAAGAAAAATCAGAATAGATCTGTGACACTGAAAAAAAGGAAAACAATGCAGAAAAATCAATGAAACTGAAGGCAGGTCTGTGAAAATCTCAATAAATTTGGTAGACCTCCAGCCAACCTATTCAATAAAAAAGAGGGAATACATAAATTACTAACTTCATAAATGAAAGAGGGTCCATCACTACTGATACAATGGATAAGGGAAAGTTAATAAAGCAATATTATCAACATCTGTATGTCTTCAAATTTAATTATTTAGATGAAATGGACAAATTTCTTGAAAGATACAATCCTACAAACCAAAACTTATACAAGAAGAAGCACATCATTTGAATATGCTTATAGCTATTAAACATTTGAATAAACAAATAATGCCCTTCAAAACAGAAAGCATGAGGCAAAGATGGTTTCACTGGTGAATTCTTTCTACAGGACATTTAAAGATCAAATGATCCAATTCTATACAATTTCTTCCTAAATATACACAGGGATCTCTTCCCAATTCATTTTATGAGGCCAGCATTCCCAAAATATCAAAACCAGCAAAGACATCATAAGAAAGAAAATTTCAAGACCAATATCACTCATGAATATATGTGCAAATCCATTCCAACAATACAAAATGTAAATACACATATTGATTGTGATATTAATTTTGTGTTCCAACTTTATGTACAGTGTCCAGGTCTTTGGTCAAACACTGTCCTACATGAAGCTGTGAATGTATTTTGTAGATGTGATTAACATCTACAATGAATTGACTTTAAGTAAGGACAATTATCATCAATAATATGGGACAGCCTTATCTAATCTTGAGCATGTAAGAGAAAGAATACTGGTTTCTTTAAGACAAAAGAAAATAATTTCTGCTCCACTATTTAAGGAAAATATTAGTGTATGAATATCAGCCCCAACTTGCTCTGAGGAAGAATGACTCAGGGTACTTATCTGAGTCCCCTAACTCAGAATTTACCAGGGGCAGAGAAGTGATATGGAAGGAAGGAGACAGAGCATAAAAGGAAAGAGAACTATTGGAGCAAAGCCAGTACTGAATGCTGGAGCAAACAAGTGTACCAGAAGGCTGGAACAAAGCTGATTTGACCACAGTTGCCTAAAACAAAAGACTGTGATTGATAACAAAGAGCACAGCCCAGAGTCCTGGGAACAGAACTTGGGGACAGAAACTCCTTTTGGAAGGGAATCACTCAAACGTGCTTGGTAATTCTTGAAAGCTGCCACACATGCCTTGGGCAAGCTGCAGGATGAGATCTGAGAAGAACCTAATTTTCCACCATTTCCAGTTTTTCCTATAATTTCAGTATCCCTTGGACTAAGCATTAATGAAGAGTCTCAAATACAGCTGACCTGCACTAAACCTGGGATAAGAGGGAAATTATGACTTCCAGAATTAGCACATCAAAATATTTAAAAGTCAAGGCAGCAATAAAAGATTACAACACACATGCACAAACAGAAAGAGATGGCTAATTAACAGGAACAGAATAAACCAAAAGAGGTAACACAGACATTGGAAATCTTAAAAAATTCCTTGAGATGGCTAAAGAGATTAAGGATATTAAGAAGACACTGGGTGAGCACAAAGAAGTATTTGAAAGCATACATAGAGAAATAGGAGATCTTATGGTAATAAAAGCCACAATAAAGGAAGTTAAAAATACACTGGAGGTATATTATATACACTGGAGGTATATAACTGGCAGATTTGAGGACACAGAGGGAAAGACTGGTGAACTTAAAGACAAGGTCTCCGAAAATGAATATACAAAGGAAAAGATGAAGAAAATAATTGGAAAAAAAATTGAATATGTTCTCAGGGAACTAAATGATAGCAAAAAAGGTGCAAATATACATGTCATGGGAGTTCCAGAAGGAGAAGAGAAAGGAAAAGGGGCAGAAGGAATATTTAAAGAAACAAAGGTAGAAAATTTCCCAACCCTATAGAAGGACATAGGTATCTATGGCCAAGAAGCACAATATACTCCCATCCAAATGAATCTGAGTAGACCAACTCTGAGACACCCACTAATGAGAATGTCAAATGTCAAAGACAAAGAGAAATTCTGAGAGCAGCAAGAGAAAAATGAAGCATAACATATGAAGGATACCCAATAAGATTAAGTGCCAATTTTTCATCAGAAACAATGGATACAAGAAGGCAGTGGTATGATATATTTAGGATAGTGTAAGAGAAAAACTGCCAGCCAGGAATCTAATATCCAGCAAGAATGTCTTTCAAAACATTAGGGTGTTTATAATATTCACAGACAAAGAAAACTGAGAACGTTTATAACAAAGAGGTGGGCTTTGCTGGAAATACTAAAGGGAGTGCTACAGCCTGAAAAGAAAAAATAAGAGAGAGCCTTGGAAGAAAGTCTAGATGATATATCAGTAAAAGTAACTAAAAGTGTCAAAAGAGTGGTGAAAATAAAATATGACAGATAAAATCCAAAGGACAAAATGAGTGAAATAAGAATGCCTCTATAGTAATAACATTGAATATTAATGGATTAAAGTCCCCAATTAAAAGACACAGACTGGTGGAATGGATTAAAAAAAACAAACAAACCATGAGACATCTATATGCTGTCTACAAGAGACTCACCTTAAACCCAAGGATACTAATAAATTGAAAGTGAAAAGCTGGAAAAAGACATTCCACTCATTCAGCTACCCCCCCCCAAAAAAAAAGTTGGAGTAACTATACTTATACAGGATGAAATAGACTTTAAAAGCAAAACTGTTATTAGAGACAAAAAAGGTCATTATATATTAATAAAAGGGGAAATTCACCAGGAAGAAGTAACAATCATAAATGCACATGCACCTAGCCAGGATGCCCCAAGAAACATGAGGCAAACACAGGTATAACCAAAGTGAAAAATAGATATCTCTACAATAATAGTTGGAAATGTCAATACACCACTCTCAGCAATGGACAGAACATCTGGGCAGAGAATCAATAAAGAAACAGAAAGCTTGAATAGTTTGATAAATGGACTTAACCTAATAGATATACACAGAACATTGCACCCCAAAACAGCAGGAGGTATATTCTTCTCAAATACTCATGGCTCTTTCTCTAGGAGAGACCATGTATTGGGTCACAAAGAAGATCTCAATGAGTTCAACAAGATCTGAATTATACAAAGCACTTTCTCTGATCATAATGGGATAAAGTTGGAAATCAAGAAGAGGCAGAAAAAGGGAAAATTCACAAATATATGGAGAAAAGTACACATTCTTAAAAAATCAGTAGGTCAAAGAAGAAACTTTGAGGATAATCAATAAATATCTCGAGATGATTGACAATGAGAACACAGCATATCAGAACCTATGGGAAGCAGTGAAGGCAGTGTTGAGAGCTAAATTTATAGCCCTTAGTGCTTACATTAAAAACAATGAAAGAGCTAAAATCAATGACCTAACTATACACATGGAGGAATTACAAAAAGAACAGCAAACCAATCCCAAAGCAAGTAGAAGCAATGAAATAACAAAGATCAGATCAGATATAAATGAAATTGAGAATAAAAAATCAATAGAGTACTAATAAAACCAAAAGTTGGTTCTGCAAGAAGATTAACAAAATTGACAAACCCTTAGCAAGAGTGACAAAGAAAAAAAAGAAAGAATATACAAATAATGAAATAAAAATGAAAATGGGGTCATTGCTACTGACCCCACAGAAATAAGAGATCATAAGAGAATACTATGAACAACTGTATGCCAAAAAGACTAGACAATGTAGAGGAAATTGAAAACTTCCTAGGAAAGTATGAACTGGCTTAGAAGAAATAGAAGACCTCAACAAACTAATCACAAGTAAAGAGATTGAAACAGCCATCTAACAACTCCTTAAAATGAAAAGCTTGGGACAAGATGGTTTCACAGGTGAGTTCTATCAAGCATTCAAAGAAGAGTTATTACCAATCTTACGCAAGCTCTTCCAAATAATTGAAGAAGAAGGAATGCTACCAGACTCATTCTATGAAGCGAATATGACACTAATACCAAAGCCAGGTAAAGATATTACAAAAAAGAAAATTACAGACCCATTTACCTAATGAATACAGACACAAAAATCCTCAACAAAATACTTGCTAATTGAATCCAACAACACATTCAAAGAATTATTCATCATGATCAAGTGGGTTTTATACCAGGCATGCAAGGGTGGTTGAACACAAGAAAACAAAGCAGCATAATAAATTAATAAACTTAAAGAAGCATTAATAAATCAAAGAAGAAAATCACATGATCCTATCGATTGACAAATGTTAAAAAGCATTTGGCAAGATAAAGCATATTTTCTTGATAAAAATACTACAAAAGATAGGAATTGAAGGAAATTTTCTCAACATGATAAAGGCCACATATGAGAAACCCACAGCTAACATTGTACTCAAAGTTGAAAAGCTGAAAGCTTTCCCACTGAGATCAGGAAAAATACAAGGATGCCCACCATCACTGTTGTTATTCAATATAGTGCTAGAGGTTCTAGCTAAAGCAATCAAGCAAGAAAAAGAAATGAAAGTCATCCAAATCAGAAATGAAGAAATTAAACTTTCACTTTTCACAGATAACATGATCCTATACCTAGAAAGTCCTGAAAAAACGTACAACAAAACAGTTAGAGCTAATAAATGATTTCAGTAGCATTAGGATACAAGATCATTACCAAAAATTAGTGGTGCTTCTATCCACTAGTAATGTGCAATGTGAGGTGGAAATCAGGAAAAATTCCATTTACAATAGCAACTAAAAGAATCAAGTATAAAGGAATAAACTTAACCAATGATGTAAAGTATTAGTATTCAGAAAACCACACTGCATTGTTAAAAGAAATTTGAAAAAGACCTAAGTAATTGGAAGAACATTTCATGCTTATGGATTGGAAGACTAAATATCATTAAAATGTCAGTTCTACCTAAATTGATATAGAGATTCAATGCAATCCCAATAAAAAATCCACCAGTAATTTTTAAGCAAATGGAAAACACAATTATCAAATTTATTTGGAAATAAATAAATAAGCAGAAGCATCTTAAAAAGGAAAAAACAAGGTTGGAGGACTCTTACTTAAGGACTTTATATCATATTACCTAACTACAGAGGTAAAAACAGCATGGTATTGGCATAAAGCTAGACACATACACCAATGGAACTGAACTGATGGTTCAGAAACAGACATTCAAATCTATGGTCAAGTAATTTTTGACAAGCCTGTCAAACACCCACCTCAGGTGGAATAGTCTATTCAACAAATACTGATGGAGAACTGAATTTCCATACAGAAAAGGAAGAAAGAGAACACCTTTTACAAAAATTAACACAAAATTGATCCCACACCTAAATATAAAAGCAAGAACCATAAAGCTCATAGAAGAAAATATAGGAAAAAATCTTCAAGACCTGGTGGTAGGCAGTGGATTCTTAAACCTTACACTGAAAGCAAAAGCCACAAAAGAAAACATGGATAAATGGGCCTCTCCTCAAACTTAAACACTTCTGTGATTCAAAAGGCCTTATAAAGAAGGTGAAAAGAAGCCCAATCAATGGGAGAGAATATTTGGAAACCACATATCCAATAAGGGTTTGATTTCCATTCTATATAAAGAGAACATACAGCTCAACAATAAAAGACAAGCAATCTAATAAAAAATGGGCAACAGATTTAAATAGACATTTCTCCAAAGATGAGATATAAATGGCCAAAAAGAACATGAAAAAATATTCCATATCACTAGCTACTAGGGAAATGCAAATCAAAATAACAATGAAATATCATCTCATACCACATGGGAATGGCCATTATTAAAAAGCAGAAAACAAGTATTGGAGAGGATGTGGAGAAATAGGAACAGTCCTTCATTGTTGGTGGGATTGTAAAATGATGCAGACTCTTTGGAAGACAGTTTGGCAATTCCTCAGAAAGCTAAATATAGAACTGCCATATGATCCAGCAATTCCTCTACTAGGAATTAATACAGAAGAACTGAAAACTGTGATGCAAACAGATATCTGCACAATGATGTTCATAGGAGTGTTATTCACAATTGCTAAAATATAGAAACAACCCAAGTGTCCATAAACAAATGAATGGATAAGCAAAATGTGGTATATACATAGGATGAAATATGATGCTGCAGTAAGAAGAAAAGAAATTGGGACCCATATGATAACATGCATTAAACCTGAAGACATTATGCTAAGTGAAGTAAGCCAGACACAAAAGGACAAATATTGCATGGTATCACTAATATGAAATAAATACAAAGAATAAACAAAGGGAGTTAGAATGTAGAGTATAGGTTATAGGAGATAAGAGGAGGGCTGTGAAGGAATGCTGATGCTTAATGTATGTAGAAGTTTTAATTAACTTGACTGTAAAAGTGTGGAAATTGAGAGTTGATGGTAACACATTATAGTGAGTAGCAGCTGGTTTATAAATGGGAATGTGGCTGGAAAGGGTAGTCTAGGAATGTCAATGTCAATTGAAAGAAAGCTAGAGAATAATCTAGGAATTGAATAACACAGTGAACCCAGAGATGGATGAGAATTGTGGTTGATGGTACAGATGCAAGAGTGTCTTTCTGTGAGCTAGAGCAGATGGGCATCACTATTGCAGGGTGGTTGGAATGTGGAGAAGCATAGGATAAAAATATAGTTGGTGTGACCTATGTACTGTGGTTAACAGAAATACTGTAATATTCTTACATCTATGCCAAAGATGTACTGTGTTGATAATGGGGGAGCCTGGAAAAATTGTGCTAAATGTAGTGTTGATAGGGGGAGTCTGGAAAAATTGTGCCAAATGTGTACTATGGACCATTTTTGGTGGTAATAGTCTGAAGATATTATCTCAAATCTGTAACAAATATTCCACCATGGTGTGGTGTGTTGGTGAAGGGGTGTTGTATGGGAATTCTACACTTGCGCATGATTTTTTTGTAAGTTCACAGCTTCTGTAATAAATATATATTAAAAATAATAATAGGGTGAGATGAGGAAAAATACACCAAATGTAAGACATGGACAATAGTTTTTAGTAAGATTTTGATGATATTCTTTCATAATTTGTAGCAAATGTTTTACAACAATGCAAGGTTTTGGTGGTGGGGTGAAATATGGGACCCCTTTGTGATGTTATGCATGTTTGTTTTTAAGTTCACAACTTTTACTATACACTTATTGTTTATGTATGTTCCTGTATGAATGATATACTTCAACAAAATTTTAAAATTGTTAAAAAGCATACTAGATGGGGTAAACAGCAGATTTGAAAGGGCAGAAGGATCAGTGAACTAGAAGACAGATAATTGAAATTATTCAGGCTGAAAGAAGAAAGAGAAAATGGTAAAGAAGTGAGCCAAGCTTAAGGGACCTATAAGACAACATGACACACAAGAGTATATACTTTATGGGAGCCTCAGAAGGAGAAGAGAAAGGGAAAGGGCACAACTATATTTGAAGAAACAATAGATGAAAACTTTACCAAATAGATGAAAGACACGAATATGTACTTTCAAAAAGCCCCCAAAATTACAAATAAGATAATCTCTGTGAGGCCCATACAAAGTGTTTTAGGTTTCCAAAAGGCTGCCAATGCAAAGTACTAGAAATGGACTGACTTTTATAAAGGGAATTTATTTGGGATAAAAGCTTACAGTTCTGAGGACATGAAATGTCCAAATCAAGGCATAATCAGATGTACTTTCTCAACAAAGTCAGCTACGTGTTGATCCTGTTTTTCAGCCAGGTGGTGAAGCAAGATGGCTGCTGATCCCTGCCAAGGTATCTGTTTTCCCCTCCTGAATCTACCATCTCCTGAAGCTCAGCTGTTGGCAACCAGATATAGGGCTTGTCTCTTTCTGGCATCCTTTCTCAGTCTTCAGGGCTTCTTTGTTTTCCTGCAATCTTCTTTCTTACATGGCAGGATCAATATGGTGGCTTCCTTTTCCTCTGTGTGTCTGTCTCTGTGCCTCCATTTATATCTGACCCAGTAAAATAGCAGAGGCTCTAGTTGAGTCACACCTTAATGACATAGTCTAATCGAAAAGGTCTCACCCACAGGAATGAATTAGTTGAGAAACAAAATCTTTATCTTTTCAGGATTCATAAAAGAAGTTCAAAGTTTCACACCAAGACACATTGTAATTAAATTGTTGAAGGCCAAAAAAAAGCAAGATCTTAAAAGCAGCAAGAGAGAAGCCACCTGTCATACAGGAGAGACTTGATAAAAGTAAGTGCCAATTTCTCATCAGAAACCAAGGGTGCAGGAAGACATATTTAAAGTTTGGAAAGAGATAAATTTTCAGCCAAGAATTTTATATCTGACAAAACTGTCCTTCACAAATTGGGGAGAAATTAAGATATTTACAGATAAGAAAAGTTGAGGGAACCCATGACCAGAAGACTTGCCCAAAAAGAAATGTTAAAGGGAGTACGTCAGGCTGAAATACAAGGGCACTACACTGTAACTCAAAGCAATAAGAAGAAATAAAGAACACGGGCATCTCTGTAAGCCAAACTCAGCATATAAATGCATGACCTTCCCCCCAGCATGCAACATGTCTCCCAGGGATAAGCCTCCCTGGAACCAAGGGATTAATACCAAGCATCAACTAGCAATGCAACTGGAAAAAAAGACCTTGAAAAAAGGGGGGAAAAGGTAAAGACAAATGAGTTTATATGGCTAAGAGTCTTCAAAGTGAATTGAGAGTTCAACCCAGAGGTAACGCTTATACATGTCTCAGCAGGATCTCATAGACTGCCAAAGTAGATACTACCCCAAATAGTGGAGCTCCTGAGGGCTCTGGAGACACCTAGGTCCTATGGTCAGGGCAGATAGCTCTGGAGTTTGGTGCCTTGACAGTGGTCCCTACTTTGGAGTTTGTGCTCCTGAGTGTGACTGAGTTGGACTCAGTTATGGCTTCCGTACACATGGCACATCTGTCCCTTCTTTTTGAACCTATAGTTGGTGCTGGAGTTGGTAGGTGTATGCCCAAGAGACTTAAACCTTTAGGCTGTCCATGTGCCTGCTGGGCCCTGAGCCTCAGCGGAGTTGCAACACCTACTCTCCAATTCATTGGACTCACCCAGGACAACTGACAAGGGGGTGAGGATGGGCAACCACCATACCAAGGAAATGAGAGAGCAAGCAAGAGAGTCCCATCCATCAGCTGTATGTGATCAAAGCCCCCTCTCAATTAGAGCTGGAGTAGGCATCACCATCCCAGAATCCTCAGGATTGGGGAATGAACTATGGACTAGAGTGGACTTATTGGTATTCTACTTTAGACTTATTGTGACCCTAGCAATTGAAGAAATTACAAAATTGATATGGAGGCATTAGTCACTAGAGGCTCTGAGGGCAAGGAGAGGGAAAAACAAGTGCAATACAGGGGCATTTTTGGGACTTGGGAATTGTCCTGAATGACGTTGCAATGACAGACAAAGGCCATTATATATCTTCCCATAACCTACAGAATTGTGTGGGAGAGAGTGTAAACTACAATGTAAACCATAATCCATACTCAGTGGCAATGCCCCCAAATGCATTTATCAATTGAAATGAATGTATGACACTAATGAAGGATGTTGTTTATGTGGGAAAATATGGGAGGTATGGGGACTGGGGTATATGGGAATCCCTATATTTTTTATGTAACATTTATATAATCTAAGTATCTTTAAAAAAAATTTAAAAATATTAAAAAAAGAACATGGGCAATGTTAAATACATAGATAAACATAAAATCCTAGATTATTGCCCTTTCAGTTTCCTACTGCTTCCTCTCATATGTATTAAAATGCAAGCATGTCAAAAATAATTAAAATCCATGTGATGGACTCATGATTTATAAAGATGTAATCTGGGACAATGACAATATAAAAGGGAGTTCGATGGAGATATTTTGTATTAGAGCACCTAGACCACATAAATTAGGATGAAAAGAATTGAATTAGGTTATTAACAGTTTAAGATGTCAATTGTAATTACAAAGATAACCACTAAACATCTAAAATATACAGAAAAAAGAAAGAAGATGAAATCAAAATGGTAAACTACGAAATATCAACTAAATACACAAACAAGGCAGTAATGGATTAATTGAAGGAAAACAAAAACAAGACAGAGAGAAAACACATAGATAAATGGAAAAAGTAATTCATTCTTTATCAGAATCACCTTAAAAGTAAATGTTTTAAACTATCCTACAAAAAGCTGAGATTGGCAGAATGGGTAACAAACCTAATCCATTTATGTGCTGTCTACAAGAGACTCACTTTAGATATGAAGACAGAAAAAGTTTTAAATTAAAAGGATGTAAAAAGACATTTCATAAAAATAGTAAGCAAAAGTGAGCTGGAGTGGCTATATCATTCTCAGAAAAAATAGTATCTAAGTCAATAAAGGTAATAAAAGACAAAGAAGGATATTATATGTTGCTGAAAGTCTCAATCCAGCAAGAAAATATAACAATTATAAACACGTCACCTAAAACAGAGTTCCAAAATATATGAAGCAAAAATTGACAGAAGTGCAGGAACAGATGTAGCTCAAGCAGTTGAGCGCGTGCTTCCCACATAGGAGGTACTGGGTTCGGTTCTAGGTGCCTCCTAAAAAAACAGCAAAAACAAACAAAGCAAAGAAATGAAAAAACCAAATCAAGATAGCTGATGTAGCTCAGTGGTTGAGCACCAGTCTCCTACATATGAGGCCTTGGATTCAATCCTTGGTGGTCTTGATACCTCAAAAAAAATTGACAGAAGTGAAGGGAGAAATAGATACTTCTACATAATAGTGTGAACTCAAGACACCACTTTCAATAGTGATAAAACATCTGAATGGGAAAATCAGTGCAATGATTTGAAGCTGTATGTACCCCAGAAAACATGTTTTTAAATATCATCCATTCCTGTAGGTGTTTCCTAGTGTAAGTAGGACATTTTGATAAGGTTACTTCAGTGAAGGTGTGACCCACCTCATTCAGCTGAGTTCGGATACCTAGTTCTGATACCTATGGGGAAGATTCTGAGTTGTTGCCCCAGATTTGAAATGATGTGCTCGACTCCCTGGGTGTTAGTACTGACCTGCTTCCTGAGGACTTTGTCAGGTACTGCTTCTTGGAGATGGCCTCAGTGTGTGCAGTGGTTGGAGGGACCTTGGTACAGGAAATTGTGAAGGCCCTGTCTCAAAGGGACCCTCCTCACAACACTTCTTTTTTGATGGCATGAAGAGGAATGGGATTGTGGAGTGCCTTGGCCCCAAGTGAACTGAGGCCTTGGCAGTCCTGAAGATGCTACCATGCCCAGATGTACTCCCTCTCCCCTTCCCCCAAAGATGGCCTCTCCAGACAAGAGAGGAGGAAACTAATTGGAACAATAGAAACCATTTCCTGTGAGTACTGGGATTGTGCAGATGTGCTGCTTCTGATTGCCAGCTGCTGCTAAGTAAGGGGCACAGGGACTGGCTGCCCCATTGCAGCACTGCTCAGGACTGTTTGCCATCCCCAGGCCTACCAGCTCCCCTGAGTGGTGATCACCTCAAAGCACCCATCTGGCACCTCCCTCTGTCCCAGTGCCATCACGGCATCACCAGCACTCTGGGGTATCATACATTGGAGATGCCTGCCAGGAACCAGCACACCTTGTTGCTTAGGAGCCTCCTGCCACCTTCTTGGACTTATTCCCCACCTAATCTCATACAGAGAGAAGCATGACTTCAGGAGGGGAATAAGGTCCAGCCCGAAGAAACACTCGTGGAATCAGAGTTCCAAATTCAGACAGGTGCTGTAGAGAGGAAAAAACATGACAAGCGGGATGTATTTCCTCCAAAGTTTGAGATCCTGAAAAACAACAGGTGCCATCTGGTGTGCTATGCTGCATGAGTTTTAGTTTAGGATTAGTCGAGGTCCAGCCTGGGTTTTGCAAAAATAAATGTTACCAAGTCCTCTTGGATATTGGGGCAAGAGTTGAATAATTCTCAGATACTAGTGGAAGAGCTCGTTTTAAAAAGGCAAATGCCTGGGTCACACCCCTGGAGATTTCTGATTCACTGGGGCTGAGCTAGGATGAGGAGCCTACTGCCCTCTTAACAAAGCCCTCGGTAAGTGAGGCATAGGCCAGTCTAGAGGCAGTTGCATTTAAGCTTTGTGTCAGCCCTTCATTTACTCTGAATCACAGCAGAATGTAGAATACACATTCTGCTCAATAGCACATGCACCATTCTCCATGATAGGCTATATGCTAGTCCATAAATAAAAGTCTTAATAAATACAAAAATACTGAAATCATACAGTAGTCTTCTGGGAAGAAAATGGAAAGGAGGTAGAAATCAAAACTGAAGGAAAACTATAACATTTACAAGTATATGGGAATTTTACAATATATTAAAAACAAATGAAGGGTCAAAGAAGAAATTAGAAACTAGAGATTATTGAAAATGAAAACACAATATACTAGCACTTGTGGGATGCAATATAAGAGGTTCTTAGAGGGAAATTCATAGTGTAAATGCCCATTTTATAAAAGAAGAAAAATCACAAATCCAGCACAACTTCACACCAAAAAGAACTACAAAAAGAAAAACAAGCAGACCCAAAGTTAGAGGAAGGAAGGACTTAGTAAGGATTAGAGCAGAAATAAATGAAATAGAGAATAGAAAAACAATAGCAAAAATCAACAACAAAAATTTGGTTTTTGAAAAGGAAAATAAAATTGGCAATCCTTTAGCAAGGCTGACAAATACAAAATAGAATGCACAAAAGTAAAATCAGTAAAAAGAGTGGTGACATTACTACCAACCTAACAGAAATCAAAATGATTATGAGAGGGTACTATAAACAATTGTGTGCCAAACACATTTAAAACCTAGATTGAATGGACTAAATCCTAGACATAAATTTTACACAATCTGACACAAAAATAAATGGAAAATCTCAATAAACCTATAACAAGTAAAGGAATGAATCAATATTCCAAATTTCCCAAAAAAGAAAATTCCAGAACCAGGTGCATTAACTGCTGAATTCTACCAAGCATTTAAAGAAGAAATAACAATCCTACTCAAACACTTCCAAAAATAGAATCAAAGGGAACACTTCCAAAGTATTCTATGAGCTCAACAATACTCTGACCAAATTCGCTTATGAATATAGATGCAAAAATACTAGACAAAATATAAAATAAAAAATATTATCACAATAAAAACACTCAGAAAACTAGGAATAGAAGGAATGGCAACATTTTTTTTGCGTGATAGATGGCATTTACTAAAAACCACAGTAAATATCATACTCAGTGGTGAAAGAATGAAACCTTTGCCTTTGAGATCAGGAAAAGGATATTGATATATTCTTTCACCATTGTTATTCAACACAGTACTGAAAGTTCTAGCCAGAGCAATCAGGCAAGAGAAAGACATAAAAACACTAGAAATTTGAAGGTAAGACTCAAAACTATCCATATTCACAGATGGCATGTCCTGTACTTACAATATCACAAGGAATACAAAAAACTACTGGAACTAATAAAAAAATATCCAGCAAACTTGCAGAAAACAAGATAAATGCACAAAAATAAGTTTGTTGTAAACACTGTGAAGAGGAAATAAAGGAAATAATTCCATTTACAAGAGCATGTAAAAGAATAAAGTGCCTAGGAGACAATTTAACCAAAAAGATAGTAAAAGTGTGCACTGAAATCTATAAAACACTATTGAAAGAAATTAAAGAACAACTAAATAGTTGGAAGGACATCCCATGTTCATGGACTGGAAAACTTAATATTGTTAAGATGGCAATAGTACCTAAAGCAGTCTACAAATTCAATGCAATTCTTGTCAATATACCATCAGTCTGCTTTGCAGAAATGGTAAAGGTGAACCTATAATTCATATGGAAGCATGAGGAACCCCAAATAGTCAAAATATCTTGCAAATGAGGAACAAGTTTGGTGGCTTCACATGTAATGTGTAAGGTGCTAAACGAAGTGATAAAGTTATAAGGAAGACACTGGTTGAGCATAGAGAAGAAATTGTAAACGTACATGAAAATAAAATATTTAGAGTCACACAACAGCAGGTTTGAACAGAGGAAAGAATTAGCTAATTGGAAGACAGAACATCCAAAATCACACAAATAGAAGAACAGATAGAGAAAGAAATGGGAGAAATTCAGCAGAGACTCAGGGAATTGACTGACAGCATGGAACACACAAACATATGCATTATGAATGTCCTAGAGAGAGAAGGGTAAAGGGGCAGAAGGAATATTTGAGGAAATAACAGCCAAAAATGTCCTTAACTCTTATGAGGGACATAGATGTACATGTCCAAGAAGCACAGTGTACTCCAGGCAGAATAAATCCTAACATATATACTCTGAGACACATACTAATCAGATTGTTAAATTCCAAAGATAAATGGAGAATCCTGAGCAGCAGGATAAAAGAGATCCATCACATATAGGAGAACCTAGATAAGATTAAGTGTTGATTTCTCATCTGAAATGGAGGCAAGAAGGCAGTGGTATGACACAGCTAATGTGCTGAAAGAGAAAAACTTCCAGCTAAGAATTCTGTACCCAGCAAAATTGTTTTTCAAAAAATGAGGAAGAGACTAAAATAGTCACATAAAAACAGAAATTGAGAGGATTTATCAACAAGAGTCTGGTCTTTCAAAAAGTACTAAAGGGAGTTCTGCAGATTAAAAGTAAAAGACAGCAAAGATAGGTTTAGAGGAGATTGTAGCTAGGAAGAGTATGAGTAAGGGTAACTAAAAGGGTAAAGAGAGAAACAAATATAAGAAATGACATATATAAGTCTAAAGAAAAATGGTTGAAGTAAGTATGCATTTACAATAATAACATTGAACAGTAATGGATTAAAGTCACCAATTAAGAAACACAGTTTGGAAGAATGGAGAAAAAATATGATCCATATGTCTACATGAGACACACCTTAGACCCAAGGACACAAATAAGTTGTAAGTGAAAGGCTGGGAAATGATTTTCTATGGGAACAATAACAAAAAAGGGCTGGGGTACCTATACTAATATCAGACAAAATAGACTTAAAAGCAAAAAATGTTGTAAGAGACAAACATGGACACTATGTATTAATAAATGGGACAATTCACCAAGAAGAAACAACAATCATAAGCATTTATGCACCTAAACAGGAGGACTCCAAAATACATGAGACAAACACTGGCAAAACTAAGAAGATAATTAAACGCCATTACCATCATATTGGGAGAATTCAATACACCACTCTCAGCAACCGGCAGAACATTAAGACATAGTATCAATAAAGAAACAGAGATGTTGAATAATACCTTAAAGGAACTTGATCAAATGGACATGCACAGAATATTGAACTATAAAACAGCAGAATACACATTCTTCTCGAGTGCTCATGGATCATTCTCCAGGATAGAACACATATTAGGTCATAGAAAAAGTATCAATGCATTTAGAAAGATTGAAATTATACAAAGCACTTTCTCTGATCACAGTGGAATGAAACTGAAATCAATAATGGGCAGATAACTGGAAAATTCACAAACATATGGAAGTTAAACATCACACTCTTCAACAATCAGTTTGTCAAGGAGGAAATTGCAAGAGAAATCTGTAAATATCTTGAAGCAAATGTAAATGAGAACAAAACATTTCAAAACTTTTAGGATGCAGAGAAAGCACAGCTGAGAGGAAAATTTATAGTCCTAAATGTCTACACCAAAAAGAAGAGAAATCAAAAGTCAAACACCTAACTTCACACCTGGGGGAACTAGAGCAAGAACAACAAATTAATCCCAAAGCAAGCAGAAAGAAAGAAATAACAAAGATTAGAGTAGAATTAACCAAAATTTAGAAAAAAAAAATAGAATTAACATAATTAGTTTTTGATATTGACCATCCCTTAGTTAAACTAACAAAGAAAAAACTAGAGAAGATGCAAATAAATAAAATAAAAAATAAGAGAGGGTACATCACCACTGACCCCAAAGAAATAGAGTATCACAAAAGGATACTATGAAAATTTATATGCCCACAAGTTTGACAACTTAGATGAAGTGAAGAATTTCTAGAAACACAAGCACAACCTACACTGACAACAGAAAAAATAGAAGATCCCCACAGACTAACCACAATAATGGAATCAATTATCAAAGCCCTCCTGACAAAGAAAACCCCAGGACCAGATGGTTTCAGAGATGAATTCTACCAATCATCCCGAAATGAAAGTATAACAGTCCTACTCAAACTCTTCTAAAAGACTCAAGATAAGAGAACATTACCTGAGGGACTTCCAGGAAAATGGCATTGAAGTAGGTAGTCTGACCCTCTCACACACAAAAAAAGTGGACAGAAGGCAGGGACCTATCTAAAGGAGCTGCTGTGGACATACATAGAATGGGAAGGTGTTCTGAGTCATCTAGGAGGGTACTGGAAAAATAATGAATCCAAAGGAAAACCATGAGTTGCTCACCCTTTTGGCTGGAAATGGCACATAGACCTAGCCCTCAGGGCAAGTAGCCTTGGTGGAGACCCTGGCTTGCTGCTGCCAATGGACTGGAGGGGGCACTCCCTGGGAGGAAGAGGGGTCTGACAGAAGGTGGACAGTAGTTTCTTTGTGATGAATTTGGCCAGCTGAGGCCCCTTTGATTCTCAGAAGGGACCCTGACCCAATGGGGAGAGGGGAGGGGTATCTGCTCAAGCAGGTTGTCATGCCCATCCACCCAGGGAGAGAGGAACTAGATTAAAGAGCGGGAAGGATGGGCAGCTAATCAGCAGGACTCTAACGAACTGTAGTCTAAAATGCCTGGGGAAAAGGGGGCAGATAATTTTCTTAAGCCTAATCAGCTTAAGGAGACAATTTACCTCAGTGGAGGAATTCCCTTCTTGCATATATGAGGTCTCTGGTTTGATTCCCTGGTCTCCTTACAGAAATGATCCAGTGAGTCATCCACTGGATTATCAAGCATCCAGTTGATACCTTATGACAGGGAACATATAGACATTCTTTTTATTTTAAAAATGTTTTTTTTTTAAAGGTTCCTTTTTTCCCCCTTATTTTACTTGCTAAAACATGATATGTCACCTGCAGAGGGTGATTGATTGATGAACACTGGCAGTATGAGAAGCTCATTAGCAGCCTAAGAGGGAAGGCTGTTCATCCTTCGTTGTTTTATTCTATTTATTTATTTATTTATTTATTTAGTTGCTGCTGTTTTGTTTCTTGTTTGTTGTGTTTCCCCTTTCTTTGTTTTCCTCTTTTTTTTCTTTTACTGATTTTTCCTTTCCTTCATTTTTCTATCTTCTGTTTTCTGTTGTTTTTTCATTCCATCCCTTTTTGTTCGGTCTTCAATTTTTTTTATTACTCTCCTACTTTCTTATTTGTTTTCATTCTTTTTTAAAAAATTTTTCTTTTCTTTTTTCTTTTTTCTTTTTTCCCCTCTCCTCATCAATCCAGCCTTTTACTTCATTCTATAAATTTTTCTCTATTTTCTTTCTCATTTCAGTTTTTTCAGTTCAACCATTTGATTCTTATTCCTCTGTGCTTCTTATGATTTCTAACACTTTATTTATTTTCCTAGCTCCTGTATGATATCTCTTCTACCTTTTTTATTATTATTGCTATTATTCATTTTCTCTTCTTATCTCTATCCTTTTCTCTGGTCCTAATTATTATTATTATTTTTAGTTTGCATTTTATTTATTTATTTGTTTACCCTTCCCATGCTGCTTGTGCTTGCTGTCTGCTTTCTGTGTCCATTTGCTGCACGTTTTCTACTGTGTCTGCTTGTCTCCCTTTGTTGCATCATCTTGCTGTACCAGCTCTCCACGGACACAGGCCATCAGCTCTCCACAGGCTCGGGCATGGGCCATCAGCTCTCCGCAGGTGCGGGCCAGCTTGGCTTCACAAGGAGGGCTAGGAACTAAACCCAGGGCCTCTCATATGGTAGACAGGAGCCCAACCACTTGAGACACATCTGCTTCACTGGTCCTAATTATTTTTAAGGGAACATAGACAACAGCAAGCAAATAGAATAAGAGGAATGAAGCGTCAAAGTGAAACCTTACCATGCACACAAAAACAACAAAAAAATAAAACTCTAGATTAGAAGGAGAAGTTTACCAACTGAATAAACTCAAGATAAACAGATGCCTAGACACCAACAAAAAATTACAAGCCATACTAAGAAACAGGAAGACATGGCCCAGTCCAATGAACAAACTAAAAAACAGGTGATGCAGAAAATGGAACAACTGTTTATCAGAGATATCTAAACAAATTTCATGAATCAACTTAATGAGGTGAAGGAAGAGATTAAGGATATTAAGAAGCCCCTGGGAAAACATAATGAAGCATACATAAAAATGTAAACAATATGATGGTGATGAATAGCACAATGCAAGAAATAAAAAAAAATACACTGGAAGCACATAACAGCACATTTGAACAGTCAGAAGAAAGAATCTGCAATGTGGAAGACAGTACATCTGAAATCAGACAGAGAGTAGGACAGACAGATAAAAAGATAGAAAATCCAGCAGGGACCCAGGGGCTTGAATAACAACATGAAACATACAAACATACACATTATAGGTACCCCAGAAGGAGAAGAGAAGGGAAAGGGGGCAGAAGGAGTGTTGGAGGAAATAATGGCTGAAAATTTCCCAACTCTATTAAGGAACATGGATGTACATGTCCAGGAAGCACAGCACACACCAAACAGTGTAAATCCTAACATACCTATTCTAAGACATATACTTGTCAAGTTGTCCAATGTTCAAGACAAAGAGAGAATACTGAACACCACAAGAGAAAAGAGATCCATCACTTACAAGGGAAGCTTGATAAGATTAAGTGCTATTTTCTCATCTGAAACCATGGAGGCAAGAAGGAAGTATTATATATGGTTAAGGTGCTAAAAGGAAAAACTTCCAGCCAAGAATTCTCCATCTAGCAAAGTTGGCATTCAAAAATGAATGAAAGCTCAAAATATTCACAGAGAAATAGAAATTATGGTAGTTTGTTGATAAGAAACCTGCCTTTCAAGAAATACTTAAGGGAGATCTGCAGGTTGAAAGGAAAAAACAGAAGAGAGAGAATTGGAGGAGAGTGTAAGAATATGTAAAGAGATAAAAAGAGAAATAAAAACAACATATAGCCTGCATAAACCTAAAGATGACATGACTAATGTTAGTAATTCCTTGACAGTAATAATATTGAATGTTAATGGATTAAACTCTCCAATCAAGAGACACAGATTGGCAGAATGGATATGCTGTCTGCAAGAAACTCACCTTAGACCCAGGGATGCAAGGAGGCTGAAAGTGAATGGTTGGAAAACAATTTTACATGCAAACAATAACCAAAAAAGGGTGGGAGAAGCTAGAATAATATCAAACAAAATAGACTTTAAATGCAAAGCTCTTTTAAGAGAAAAAGAAGGCCACTATATATTAATAAAAGTGATAATCTATCAAGAAGAAAGAACAATCATAAACATTTATACATCTAACCAGGGTTCCTCAAAATACATGATGCAAATATTGAAAAAACTAAGTGGAGAAATAGATGCCTCTACAATTATTGAGGGGGACTTTAATATACCATTATCACCAAATGAACATCTCAACAGAGTATCAATTAAGAAACAAAGACCTTGAATAATACATTAGAGGATCTGGACCTAATAGGCATATACAGAATATTAAACCCAAATACAGTGGGATATACATTCTTCTCTAGTATATATGGATTATTCTCCAAAATAGATCACATGCTAGACCACAGAACAACTCTCAATGAATTCAGAAAGATTGAAATTATACAAAGTAATTCTTCTGACCACAATGGAATGAAGCTGGGAATCAGTAAGGGCCAGAGAACCAGATTAGGCACCAAGATATAGAACTTAAACAACACACTCTAAGACAAACAGTCGGTCAAGGAAGAAATTGCAAAAGAAATCAGTAACTACCTTGAAATGAATGACAACACAATTTATCAAACCCTATGGGATGCAGCAAAAGCTGTACTGAGAGGGAAATTCATAGTCAAAAATGCCTATATTAAAAAAGAAGAAAGAGCTAAAATCAAAGACAGAAAGGCACACTTGCAAGAATTAGAAAGAGAAAAACAAACTAACCCCAAAGGAAGTAGAAAGAAGGAAATTACAAAGATTAGAGCAGAGCTAAATGAGATTGAAAATAATAAAGCACTAGAAAAAATAAACAAAAGCAAAAGATAGTTCTTTGAGAAGATTAATAAAATTGACAAATTCTTAGCTAGACTAACAAAGAAAAAAGAGAAAAGATGCAAATACATAAAATGAGAAATTAGAAAGAGGATGTCATCACTGGTCCCACAGAAATAAAGAGTATCAAAGGGGATACTTTGAAAAATTGTATGCCAAAAAGATGGATAATTTAGAGGAAAAGGACAAAGTCCTAGAAACACAGAAGCAGTCTACATTGATGAAAGAAGAAATTGATGAACTCAACAGACCAATCATAAGAAATGAGATTGAATTAGTCATCAAAAACCTCCTAACTAAGAAGATCCCAGGACCAGAGAGCTTCACAGGTGAATTCTACTAAACATTCTGGAAAGAACTAGCACCAATTCTGCTTAACTCTTCCAAAAATAGAAGGGGAGGGAAAATTGCCCAACTCATTCCATGATGCCAACATCACCTAAGCCAAATAAAGCAGTTGCCATAAGAGAAAATTATAGACCAATCTCTCTAACGAACCTGGGTGCTAAAATCCTTAACTAAATACTTGCTGATTGTATTCAACAACACATCAAATGAATTATACATTATGACCAAGTGAGTTTCATCTGTGGTATGCAAAGATGTTTCAACAAAAGAAAATCAATATAATATACCAGATTAACAGATCAAAAGAAAAAAAATCACACAATCATCTTTATGGATACAGACAAAGCATTCAACAAAATACAGCACCTTTTCCTGATAAAAACACTTCAAAAGATAAGAATAGAAGGAAACTTCCTAAACATGATATCGGGTATATATGAAAAACCCACAGCTAACATCATGTTCAATGGTGAAATCCTAAAAGCTTTCCCACTAAGATCTGGAACAAGACAAGGATGCCAACTGTCACTGCTCTTTTTTTAACATTTTGTTAAAAGTACTTGCTCAAGCACTTAGACAAGAAAAAAATATAAAAGGCATCCAAATTGGAAAGGAAGAAGTAAAAATTTCACTATTTGCAGATGACATGATCCTATACATCAAAAGCACTGAGAAATATACAACAAAGTTTCTAGAGCTTAGAAATGAATTCAGGAAAGTGGCAGGTTATAATATTAGTGTGCAAAAATCATTAGCATTTCCGTACACCAATAATGAGCAATCTGAGGAGGAAATCAAGGAAAAAATTCCCATTTACAATAGCAACTAAAAGAATCAAATGCTTAGGAATACATTTAACTAAGGATGTAAAAGACTTGTAAGCAGAAAACTACACAGCACTTTTAAAGGAAATTAATGAAGACTTAAATAAATGGAAGAATATTCCCTGTACATGAATAGGAAGATTAAACATTATTAAGATATCTATCCTATGCAAACTGATTTACAGATTTAATGTAATCCCAATAAAAATTACCACAGCATTTTTTACTGAATTGGAAATGCTAACTGTGAAATCATTTGGAAGGGCAAGGGGCCCTGCATAGCCAATGTCATATTGAAAAAGTAAAACAAAGTCAGTGGAATCACACTACCTGACTTTAAAACATACTACAAAGCTACAGTCATCAAAACTGCATGGAATTGGCACAAGGATAGACATACTGACCAATGGAAATGAATTGAGAGTTCTGGTATAGATCCTTGCATATACAATCAACTGATATTTGACAAGGTCACCAAGCCCACTGAACTGGGACAGAATGGCCTCTTCAACAAATGGTGCTTGAAGACCTGGATATCCATATCCAAAGAATGAGAGAGGAATATCATCTCACATCTTATACAAAAATTAACTCAAGATGGATCAAAGATATAAATATAAGGCATCAAGACCATAAAGAACTTGGAAAATAATATATGGATGCATCTACAGGATTTTGTATTAGGAAATATTTTCCGTGAAATTTACACCCAAAGCATGAGCAATGAAAGAAAAAATAGATAAATGGGACCTCTCCAAAATTAAAAATTTTGCACCTCAACAGAGTTTTTTCAAGAAAGTGAAAAAAGCAGCCTACCCAATGGGAGAAAATATTTGGTAACCATATATCTGATAGGGGCCTCATATCCAGCATATATAAAGAAATGCTTCACCTTGAAAATAAAAAGATAACCCATTTAAAAAATGGGCAAGTGATTTGTATAGATACTTCTCCAAAGAAGAAATATAAATGGCTAAAGAACACATGAAAAGATGCTCAACATCACTAGCTATTAGGGAAATGCAAATTAAAACTACAACGACATATCATCATACACCCATTAGACTGGCAGCTATTAAAAACAGGACTACAAATCCTGGAGTGGATGTGGAGGAATGTGAACACTCATCCACTGTTGGTGGGAATGCAGAATGGTTCAACCATTGTGGAAGACAATTTGGCAGTTCCTCAGGAAGCTAACTATAGAACTGCCATATGATCCAAGAATCCCACTACTGGGTATATACCCAGAAGAATTGAAAGCAGGGACAAGAACTGATATATGCCCACCAATGTTCATAGCAACATCATTCACTATTGCCAAAATTTGGAAACATCCCAAATGTCCATCAACAGAAGAATGGATAAACAAACTCTGTTCTATACACACAATTGAATATTTCTCATCTGTAAGAAGGAATGCAGTATTAACACATGGAGGAATCTTGAAGACCTTATGTTGAGTGAAGAAAACCAGGTACTGAAGGGCAAATATGACATGACCTCACTGATATGAATTAAGCAAATTGAGCAGACTCACAGAGCTAGAGTCTGGAATACAGGTTTACAGGAGACAGAAAGGTAGTAGAGGGTTGTCAAACAATGCCTATATCAGCAAAATTAATGATAAGGTGGAAGGTTGTAGTTGTGCAGTGGATAAGCATGAGAATGGTGCAGTGATGCTATGAAGTTGGGTGGTGCTGGCCTGTGACGGGGGTAGGGAGGGGCGGTTGCACTGTCCATGGACCTGAGGGGAGGTTTGGGGGAGCAAGCAGGTGAATGCTGCAGATTTGCAGAGATGTGGTTGAAACTACAGTGTTGGGAATGTTTTTTTGGCAAATAGAGCAGGGGAGGGTTACTGGTTTAGGGTGTTGGATGTGGGGTCATGCGGGACAGGGGCAGCCTTCTAGGGAGTATGTGAGTATTCATTCTGTCATAGTGCCTTGTATCAGTGGGTGGAGACCCACACAATGAATGGGAATGTGTTGGATTCCCATCATGGGGAGTCCTGCTATTTTCTCAAATAAAGAGTCGGGAGTCTCTTGAGAGCATAGTCTGTTCCTGATAGGGGAGGACAGGCCAGTAAGTCAAGCCCTCAGGGTTGTTGCAAATAATTATGAATCTTGTTCTTCAAGGAATGAGGCTTGGTGGTTGTCATGGTTCCTGAGGGGAGGGGGAGGGAGGAATAGAATAGATGGAACATGGGGCCTATTGGGAGCATTGGAATTGTTCTACATGTACTTGCAATGATAGATACAGGTCATGTTAAATTTTGTCAAAAATTAATAAAAGTTTATGTTCCAAAATGTAAACCATAACATAAATCATTGACCACGGTTAGTAGCAATGTTCCAATATTTGTACATGAATTGTAACAAATGTACCATCCACATGTAAAATATTAATAGGTGCAGGGGGAAAAGGGAGAAGATGTTGGGTATATGGGAATCCCCTACATTCTGTACATGACTGTTCTGTAACCTAAAGCTTCTTTGAAGATAAAATGAAAACAAATAAGACACTGGAGGAATAAATGGAAGAAAATGTCACTGTACATACAAGACAACATATCTTACAGTTATGAAAGACAAAATGCCAATTTTTAAAAATTTTTATTTTTTATTTATTTCTTTTATTATTTCATTTATTTTTAATTTTTGTATTTTATTTGTCATTTTAAAAGCTATCATTATTATTTCATTTTCTTATGAATTTCATTCTGCTATTTTGTTGGCTTCATTTCTGAAAAAGTTTTGGATCACAGAAGGGTTACAACTGTGGAAGTGGAGGATCATTGGTGCAGGGTGTCAGTGATGGGGGATGCATGGGAGGAGGTTCACCTGGGGCATACCTATGCAGCATATGAATGAGTTCAAATGTTCATGGGACATTGTCATAGTGGGTGGAGATTCACACAGATACTGTATGAATACCCAATTCCCATACTGGGGAGTTCTGCCACATTCTCTAATGGGATAGCAAGAATCCCCTGAGTACAGGGGCAGTGACTAGTGAAGGATGATGGACTTTTGATGGACCTTCAATAATCATGTCTGTACTTATGAACCTTTTCTTCTGAAATTGAAACATAGCCTAGTATTATAGGTTGCCTAAGAGTTACCTCCTGAGAGCCTCCTTGCTGTTCAAATGCGGCCTCTCTCTAAGCTGTTATCAGCATATAAATGCATTACCTCCCTCCACCATGGGGCATGACTTCCAGGGATGAGCTTCCTTGCCACCAAGGGATTACTACCAAGCACCAACTAGCAATGAAACTGGAAAAAGACCTTGACCAAAAGGAGGAAAGAATTAAGACAAATGAGTTTATATGGCTAAGAGACTTCAAAGTGAGTCGGGAAGTCATCTGAGAGGTTAGGCTTATGCATGTCTCAGCAGGATCCCATTGACTGCCACACTAAATATTGCCTCAAATAGCAGCACTCCTGAGGGCTCTGGAGATATCCAGACACTATAGGCAGGGCTGACAGCTCAGGAGTTTTGCACCCTGCCAGCAGGCCATACTTTGGAATTTATGCTCCCTAGTGTGACAGAGTTGGACTCAGTCATGCTTTTCCTGCACATGGCTCTTTTGCCCCTTCTATTTGAACCTATAGTTAGTATTAGAGTTGATAGTTTTATGTCCAAGAGACTTAAATGTTTGGGCTTTCCATGTGGCACTCAGACCCTGAATCTCAAAAGTGTTGCAACATCTACTTGCCAGTTCATTGGACGCACCCAGGACAACTAACTAGGAAATGATGATACACAATGACCATCCTAAGGAACAGAGAAAGTTTACAACTACAAGCAAGATAGTCCCATCTATCTGCCTCATAGGATCTAAGACCCCTTTCAGTTAGAGGTTGAGTGGGTATCACAATCCCAGAATCCTCAGGACTGGGTAATGAATTATGGACTAGAGTAGACTTACTGTTATTCTACTATAGACTTATTGTGAGTCTAGCAATGGAAGAACTTTTATCATTGGTGTTGGGGCAGTGATCACTGGAGGTTCTGAGGGGAGGAAGAGGGAAAAATAGGCATAATATGAGGGCATTTTTGGGACATTGGAATTGTCCTGAATGACATTGCAATGATAGATAGAGGCCGTTATATATCTTGTCATAACTTACAAAATTGTGTGGGAGAGAGTATAAACTCCAATGTAAACTATAATTCACACTTCGTGGCAATGCTCCAATATGTGTTCATCAGTTGTAACAAATGGCCCACACTAATGAAGGATGTTGTTAATGTGGCAAAGTTTGGGAGGGGTGGGAACTAGGGCATATGTGAATTCCCTACATTTTTATATAACATTATATAATCTAAGTATCTTTAAAAATATTTTTTTAGTATTTAAAAAAAGATGAAATTAGATTAGTGGCTATGTAAGGCTGGGGAAGGACTGCTTAAGGTGTGCTGAGTTTTTCTTTTTGAAGTAATGAAATTATTCTAAAAATTTTGTGATGATGAATGCACAATATTGTGATTATACTAATAGCCATTGATTATACACATTGGATAGAGCATATGGCATGTGAACAGATCTCAGTAAAACTGCCTAATAAATAAATAGTTGTGCAAGAATAGTCAGAAATAGCAGCTATTTGCAGCAGGGGAATCATAGAGAGATTGAGAGATACAGAATTTTATTGTTTTTTGACTGTTTCTTTTTTGTTTATTATTGTTATTAAATGATGAAAACACTCTAATAATGATTGAAGTAATGAATGCACAACTATGTGACTATATCAAGTGACATTGATTGTACATTTTGGATGAACTGTATGCTTTATTAATATGTATTGGTAAAATTGATTTGTTCAAAAGAGAACATTACCTAAATCATTCTATGAAGCCAACATCGCCCTACAAACAAAGCCACTTAAAGATACTACATGAAAAGAAAAGTACAGACCAATCTCTCTAAAGAACTTGGATACAAAAATCCTCAGCAAAATACTATAATCGAATTACACACCATGACCAAGTGGGGTTTAACCCAGGTATGCAAGAAGGGTTCTAAAAAATTAAATCAATGCAATACAACACATTAACAGATCAAAAGAGAAAAATTACTTGATCATCTCTAAAGATGCAGAAAAAGCATTTGAAAAAATTCAGCATCCTTTCCTGAAAAAGGCAGTTTGAAAGATAGGTATAGAAGGAAACGTCCTCAACATTATAGAGGACCTATATCAAAAACCTACAGCTAACATCCTACTAAATGGTGAAAAGCTAAAATCTTTCCCTTTAAGTCCAGAAAAAAAGAAGGATGAGCTCTGTCACCACTCTTATTCAACACCGTGTTAACCATTCTTGCCAGAGCAAATAGGCAAGAAAAAGAAGTAAAAGGCATCCAAATTAGAAAAGAAGTAAAACTTTCAATATTTGCATATGACATGATCATATATAGAGAAAGTCCTGAAAAATCTACAACAAAACTGCTAGAGCTAATAAGTGAAGTCAGTAAAGTGGCAGAACACAAGATTAACACAGAAAAATCAATAGTACTTCTTTACACTAGTAATCAACCACCTTGAGGAGGAAATTAAGAAAAAAAATCAATAGTGGCTAAAAGTGTCAAATATCTAGGAATAATTTTAACAAAGGATGTAAAGGAATTATATGCAGAAAATGATACAACATTGCTAAAAGAAATCAAAGAAGACCTAAATAAATGGAAGGGCATTATATGTTCATGGATTGGAATACTAAATACCATTAAGAGGTCAATTGTATACAAATTGATTTACAGATTCAATACACTCCCAATAAAAATTCCAAGAGCATTTTTTGCAGGAATGGAAAAGCCAATTATCAAATTTATTTGTAAGGGTAAGGGGCCCTGAATAGACAAAAATATATATAAAAAGGAGAATGAAGTTGGAAAGCTCTTACTCCCTGACTTTAAACTCTATTACAAAGCTACAGTGCTAAAACACTGCATACAAGGAAGCTTCTACGAGTTCTTGTGGTAGACAATGTTTTCATAAAATTTCCACCCAAATTTCAAGCAACAAAAGAACAAATAGGTAAATGGGAACTCTTCAAAATTAAAATTAAAATATTTGTGCTCAAAGGAATTTGTCAAGAAAGTGAAAAAGCAGCCTTCTTAATGGGAGAAAATATTTGGAAAACATATCTGATAAGGGTCTAGTAGCCAGCACATATAAACAAATCCTAAAACTCAATAATAAAAAGAAAAACAACCCAATTAAAAAATGGGCAAAAGAGTTGAACAGTCACATTTCCAAAGAAGAAACACAAATAGCTAAAAGCACAGGAAAATATGCTCAATATTACTAGCTATTAGGAAAATGCAAATCAAAACTACAATGAGATATCATGTCACAACTACTAGATTGGATGCTATGAAAAACAAACAAACAGAAAACTACAAGTTTGGAGAGGAAGTGGAGAAATAGGAACACTCATTCTCTACTTGTGTGAATGTAGAAAGGTGAAGCCACTGTGTGGGACAGTTTGGTGGTTCCTAAGGAAGCTAATTATAGAATTGCCATGGGATCTGGCAATCCCTCTACTAGGTATACAACAAGAAGAATTAAAGTAAGGATATGAACAGATATATGCCCACTAATGTTCACAGTGGCCTTATTCACAATTGCCAAAAGATGTAAGCAATTCGTGTCCATTAACAGATGAATGGATAAACAAAATGTGGTATACACATATGATGGTATATTATTTAACTGTAAGAAGGAGTTATGTACTCACACATGAGACAACATGGATAAACCTTAAGGACCTATTGTTGAGTGAAATAAATCAGACACACAAGGACAAGTATTGCATGATCTCACTTATATGAACTAATTATAGTAAACACACTCATGGAGGTAGAGTCTGGAAGATAGGTAACCAGGAGATAGAATGGGTGTTGGGGACCTTCGCGGCAGCACTCACATTATGCACCTTGCCAGCAGCACCGGTGATATGTAACATGGCCGCTAAGGCTGAAACAAAGAACAGCTAGCCTTCTTCACGGAAGTTAAGAGAAGTTCGCGCCAAAAGTATACTCTTTCGCGCCTAAAAGTTTTCTGCCTTCCTCCCCAGCAACAGCACTCACCAATCCCTGGCCACCACCCGTCCTTAACCCACCAATCCACACTCTCCTCCTTTAGAGTATATAAGCCCTGCTTCTTCAATAAACTTTTGCAGCTTGATCAGAATCCTGTCTTGCTGTCATTCTTCATGTCCCCTTGTCCCATACCCCTTTC
>JAQZBX010008084.1:0-48889 GCA_029593785.1 Cabassous unicinctus | reverse complement strand
TGACTTATTAAGGATTACAGTTCAGTACATGCTGTGTTAGAAATATCTTTATTCATCAGTACAAATCTGGAAATAGTCATTCACATCTCCATATTACAGTTGAGAAAGATTACACAGGTGATTGGAGTCCAACATTCAAATCACCCAGCCTCTTGGTGGTAATTCCCATGAATGGGTGCCACAGTAAGAGGGGTCATATAGTAAAAGAGAGAAGAATGGTTAAGAGGCAGACATCAGAGGGTCGCCATTTTACTTATTACTGAGTTTATTTGAAAGTTATGAGAAGGGTTACATTAATATTAGAAACATATTGAACAATTATGTTAAATTAAATAGGAAACACTTGATAAGTATTGATCTTGCGCAAAAATACTCTTTCCTCTTGAATTTTGTAAATTCAAAAGACTATCTTGGTAAAAATGTTAAATCGCTGTGGTTTCCTAAATTACCAGTTTATCTTGTTTTAAAAAATCCATTCTTTATCTATGAGAATATATTTCCACAGATGTAATGACGATATAGGCAAATTTTTGATATATCAAAAGTAACCTTCTCGATTGCTAAATAATCTTCATAATGATAATATTTACTAAAGTATACTATGACATAGATTTCAATAGTCATAATTTTATATCCATTCTCATTATATTTATTTTTAGGAAGTACTTTATATGATCCTGATACATTACTTAAAATATGATATTAAAAGAATATCTAAGGGAACAGGTGTAGCACAGTGGTTTAAGTGCCTGCTTCCCATGTATGAGGTCCTGAGTTCAATCCCTGGTACCTCCTTACAAGAAAAAAAATTAGAATAATATTGAACTGATAGTAGTTTCTGGAGTTTATAGATGGAATCATTATTTTTACTACATCTTAGACATAAACAACTTTTCATCATGTAAGCATACCCAGTCTTAACATTTTATCCAGAGATGTTTTTAATGGCTGCATAAATAAATCTTCATTCTCAACTGTCATTTTTCTTCATTCTTATATACATAAAAATAACTTATTTATTTAGTTCTAGAAGTGTGATTTTTACCCATTTCTAATGTTGATAAAATCTAAATAAACCTGGCCTTTTGAATATTTTCACTGATGCAAAACTCAAAAGAATATACAGTTATATTCTGTATTCCCTAACAAACCTAAAACACGTGCATGTGTGGGTCTAGGGGGTACGTGCGTTTTCAATTTAAAAAATATTAGGAAAAGCAGAATCTTATGAAAGAAGACATGAGTATATACACAAACACACACAAACACATGTACCCCTTGACTCTTTATGCCCTCAGCAACCTAACACATGGCTTGTACCTGGCTAATCACTGTTCTTTCAGCACGCAGTGAGGAAGTGTTGATACAGGAAGATACCCACTATAGACAGCTAGCCATTCAAACTTCTCGTTTTCAAAATTAGCCTTCTAAAATAGAGATTCCAGTTTTAAACTTTTGAAAGTCAATAGAAGTTTAAAAGATTATTTAAACATATTATCTCCTAACACAAAAATGGTATTAATATTAAGAAGCTTTATTTGAATAAAACAGGCAATTTTGGATGGAGTATTTATTTAGAGCTTCAGATTTTTTTCTGTATTGGGTCAGAACCTTCCTTACTCCCCTGAAAATCATCTCTTGTAGCCCTTAAAGGACATGCCAGAGCAGATTCACTCCTGCTCCAAATCTTAAACAAGATGGTGGGCTGCTTAAATGCCAGATTGGTCCTTAGCACTAAGAACTGAAGTTGAATTATTAAAGTTAAAAATCATTTATAAAATGTCTTCTCTCAGAGCGTTGACTTATGTATAATACCAAAAAGTCATTAACATTCACAGTCTAAACATCGAAGGATAAACTATCTCTACTCCTACTAGAAAAGAGAGCTGTTAGAGATCCACAATCCTCCAAAGTTCTTTCAGGGATTTGTGAATATTAGACACATTTTTCACATCTAAATCCTCTTAAAATCTTAGTCATTCTTTATTTTTAAGATTCAACAACTATGTTTGGTGCCATAATGACACCTCAATTTCATCAAGGCATTAATTTTTAATAAATACTAATGGTGTGGACTATGGTTTTTTAATCAAATAAAACTACTTCTGGTTTTGCGTCACAATTAAATTTAGTATAATAATTTCTTAGTAAAATTACAAGTGCTATTAGAATAATGTCTTCTTTCTTTTCTCTTCCTCATAGTACCATTGAAGAAAAAAGTTTTAAGAATTAATTTTGTAGATATCATCTCAAAAAGTAGGTTAAGACATGGTTTAAAACATGCATATTGAGATTTCCAGAAGAAAAGAGAATAGCTGAGTAGAGACCTATGTAGAAAATAAATCTGAGGATCCTGATTGTCTAGTTTGGCTTCTAATTATGCTCATATCTCAGGGGAATATCAGCCTCAGGCAAGAGTGTGAATAGGATGATTTTTTTTAAATCACACCAATTGGATTCTTATTTTCTGCTCCTTTCTTCCTTCTTTCCCTTCCTTATGTCCTAGTTTCCCACAAAACAGACCCCTTCCACTAAATGTCCATCAAATATCCCTATTCCTATCCTTGTCACTCCTGGGGGTAATTTCCCTTCCACTTTATTGCAGGTCCTGCTTTCTCTACAATAAGAGCAAATCAATACTGTAATCTAATCTCTCTCTAGCACTAAGGGTTCTAGATCTGCAGTGTTCTTGGAGGGTCAGTTTCGGGTGGAGGAATGGGAAACTACGATTAAGAGACCAGATTTTTTATCTGCCCCAATATACCTGAGACTCAATTGCCTAAATTGTCAATTCAGGTTTAATATTTTAGTTACAATAAATCTTGACTAAATGTATACCAAAGAATAACATTTTAGTCCTACTTAAGAGAAATAAAAGGAATAAATATTATGAATCAAGCAATATTATAAATTTTATAGATAACATTTCAAGTCTGATTTCTATTGTTCTCTTACAGGAGAAGGAAACACAGTCTATACCTAATGATGCTTAAAAAGCTTTAAAAATAATTTCTATCACCATTTACCTTCCTAATGTTTGGTAAAATCAAATAACCATTTTTAAATGTCAAGAGAAGTGTGTGTTCATGGTTATATGCAAGGGGTGTATTGTGACTTTCATTTCAAAATTATCATTTATGTTATTCAGACTGAACAAGGAAAATATCCTAAAAAGAGCCCAATCCTATCAAATATATCATTTAATACACTATTAATTAGTATTTACAAATATGATTTTGAATGTATTTTGCCTCTGGAAATTGCAGTTAAGCATTTGCAAAAGAAGAGAGAATAAATCATAATATCTTTCCAAGAATGTGAAAACATACATTGAAGACAATATATTTCCGAAGAATTATTTCAAACCAGGATATGCCAACCCTGCAAAGATTCATGTTAAGCCAAATTCATTTTGTTTCCCCATGAATGCATATAGAGTCATTCTTTGAATCATCTAGGAGAACAGTGAAAATTCTACTGCCATGGAGGACACAATATAAGAAACAACAGGAGGGAATATAAAGAAAAAATATGGTTCATGTTGAATTTGCATTTTTAGAAGTTAAAAGAATACTTTTAGAGTATTCATAGAGTCAACTCAGTACCCAAGAATATGGAAATACCAAAATGAAGAGAACTGATAGCCTAGCTAGGTAATTCAACAATAACAACAACAAAGCAATTAGTAGATACCTAAAATATAATTTAAAAGTTAAAAGTCCATATAGTTAAAGAGTAACAAGAACATTATATTTCTGGATACGTTTAATTTAAATTTTCAACTCATTTTACTTCTATGACTTACTATTTCTTTGAGTACAATTGTCTTTTTCTCTATACTTGAATATGCAATCCTATTAGCTAATTATAGGATCAAATAAAAGGGACAGAAAAGCCATATACTTTTTGATGTAACTTTTCTGTAATCTAAAACTTCTCTAATAATAAAGTGCATTATGAATAAAAAAATAAGGAAAGAACATTAAAGCTACTGCAAGATATAGTTGTAATAAAGGGAAAGAAGGTGCATTTCAGACAGCAATCTGAAGTTGCACTAGATTAAGTGTGTGGAAAACTTGGTTCCAGGGTTTTGACATATGATATAAATTTGTCTTATACTAAGACTGTGGAGACTCAGTATTGCTTGCTGCATGGCATTGTAAGACGCTTTTAGGATTATTTTGGTCTTCTGAAATTTGTTCTTACATTCCCACTGAGTTTGAGAGAAATAGCCAGAGTGATCCTGATTGAAGGCAATATCCCCCATGTTTGCCAGGTTCATTTTGAAGTTTTAAAGGTTCTGTGCTGAAGTGAGATGCTTCCTGGTATTTGTCAATTGTACTGTGAAAAGCTTTTGGTTCTAACCGGTAGGCTATAAATTTACTATTGATAGACCAGACAGAGGAAGAATGCTTTAAAACTTGAGGGTGTTTAAAGATTTAATTGGAGCTTAAAAGGAACCTTAAAACTCTTACAGGGCAAAAGTGACCCAAAAAATTATAGCAGAATGTACAAAGGCTTGAAAAGATTATTTATTCAGTGGGGAAATTACTGAACCCCTGCTGCCATCTTTTCCATGAAGCATTACCCATCTACAGATGCCATAACAAATTACTTCTTCCTCTCTGCTACTGCTTCCTTCAAAAGATTTTAAATCTTGAGTGTGGATACATTTGTATTCATCTCTGTAACTCTTACCTCTAAATCAGTGCCTGGCACTTAAAAAGTACTCAATAAACATTTTCTGAACTAAATTGAATTTCAGAAGACATTATGAAAAGGATAAGTAAAAAATATAAAAGAATCATTAATCTCAATGAATTTAAAGGTTTGTAAGATATCAGAGAGAGGAAGCATAATGTGATTTAAGAACGTTTACCACAAAAAGAGAGAAAAAGTAAAAGAAAAAAAGAAAATAGAAGGAAGGCATTTGTAGTGTTCCAAGTCCATTGAACTATGTGCATAGACATTGGGAGAGGGCCATTAGGAAATTGGCATGGGTATTGTGTTGTCAAACATCACATCATATCAGGAAATAGAAATAAGATGGTCTAGGCTCAAAAGTAGTATATTTAGAACTCAAATTTATAGGGAATGCATGATGAACTAATAAGTAACTAAGGTAAGTTATGAAAATAAAAGGTAAAAGGAAAAGAATACCTTATATATTTTAAGTTTTTAAAACTTATTCTTACATATAGCTTTCCCTTGTACTAACTTGCCCTTAAAACATCTTTGTGTGTTAAACAGAACAAGTATTATTTCCATAATAGAAATTTATTTTTTTAAATGTGGTTTAGTGAGGCTTGTTTCCAAGATTACACACTACTGTAAGCTCCATTAGAATGAGAACACTTACTCTCTGTATTCTCAACACTCAGTAAAGGGACTGACATGAATTGGCACATGATAAATATTTCTCATATGACTTAATACCACTGTAAGTGTCAGATTAAGGACAAACAAAATAAACCTCTAATTTCTAAACCAATGTTATTATTTTAAGTCATAGAGTATACAGGAAAATTAAATAATATCTAAGAAATATTTTCTTTGATCCTAGATATGAGGTTATTTCATAACCAGGGTAAACCAATGAGGTTATATTTAGACTACCACAAGCCTGGAAAAAACACCACAGTAAAAGAGGCATAGATATTCAAGTAATGGTGCTATTACACATCCATTTGTAAATGACTATGTCATATGCTCAAGAAAATCAAAGACAACAGAGAGAATTTTGAAAGAAGACAGGAAACTGTCTGAAGAAAAGATACAGCTGAAGAAAAGATTAAGGAGTTGGAATTTGTCAGTTTAAAAAAAAGCAGACTGAAGTCTGGTGAGCAAAATTTTTTTTAAAAATCAAAAGAGAATAAAAAGCCATGGGAGATAGAGGGAACTGGTCTATTATACATGTAGTTGGAATTCCAGAAAAAGATGAAAGAGAGAGAAATGAAACAGAATCTATATCTGAAGATATTATTAAGTATCAGAGATATCAAGTATCAGGTCCTAAACACTTGTATATCCTAAGCATGAGATCACCAAGAAAGGCACATATTGGCAGTATAAAAGTGAGAGAGAGACTTCCAAAGCACCAGAATAAAAGAAAAAACTTCCTTAAATATTGCAAGAGTAAATAGTAGCTGACTTCTCATAAAACAATTAATTCCAGAAAACTCTTCAAAAATTAAGAAACAATATTTTAGATGAAAAAAATGGAGAGAATTGATCATTAGCAGACCTTCACTAAAGATGAGCACTAAGGAGTGTTTTCAGGCAGATTGAAAATGATTATAGATAGAAGTTCAATGATTGGTGAGGGTAGGGAAGAAAATGAAAATGATAAATATATTGACTAATGTAAATGATTATTGAATATAAGTAATATTGATTATATTATGTAAAACAGTATCATATACTATATAATACAAGACATATGTTTATATATTTTTGAATATAATACATGCAGAATTATTATAAATGACAAAACATATGTCAGGAGTGTTTTAAATAAGGTCTGGGAAGAGATAAAAGAATCAATTAATATTAGACTTAGTAAGAAATGAATGCATATTAAAATATTGAGGATAACTGATAAAAGATTTATGAAAAAATATATATACATATATACATATGTATAAAATGGAAAGATAGTAATTTGTTTTAAAAAATCAGGCACTCCGAATGAAGACAACAAAGGAGATGAAAAAATAGAATAAAGTAGAACAAAATGAATGCAAATAGTACGAAAGTTAACTCTAAGTCCAAATAAATCAATAATTATTATAAATATAAATGGTCTAAATACTCTAATTATATGAGCAAATAGTGTGAGACCAGGATAAAAATATTAACCAATATGCAGATTACAAAAAATATATCTTAAATAGAAGTATACACTGAGTTTAAAAGGACAGAAAAAATAAAAATGCACTGTGCAAACAACAAATCAAGAAAAGTGGATGCAGATTTATTAACGAAGTTTTAAAGCATAAAAACATTACTAAAGAAAAGAGACACTACATTATAATAAAATGTTAAATTTCTTTAAAAGCTTTTAAAAATCTAAATGTATATGTAAGTAAGGGCATGGCCATAACAGAAATAAACACAAAAAGATGAATCTACATCATTGTAGGATATTTAGCAAACATCTGTTAATAACTCAAAGAACATCAAATTAAGTAATAAAAAGGTAATGGAGATTTGAACAGGGGGCTTAAAAAGTTTGACATAGTTGATATTGCACACAAACCTGCACAATTCATGTTCATGCCAAAATTCTACTGAACATTTAATAAAATTTAAGATTTGTCAAGGTATAAACCAAGACTCAGAAAATGTCAGACGACTGAATTTTTACAAGATATGCTCCCTGTCATCAATGGAAATAAACTAGAAATCAATAACAGAAAGAAAACTGGATAGTTCCCATATGTTTAAATAAAACAATACTTTTAAACCCATAGAGCAAAGAAAATAGAAAATATTTTCACAGAATGATATTAGAAATATTATATATCAATGCTTATTATATAACTATTGAAAAAATACACAAAAGACAAAATATAATGGAATAAAGAATCTAGAAGCACTCCCTAGTATATATGGACACTTGGAATATAGCAAAAGTGCTATTGTAAAGCAGTGGAGAAAGGCCCATCTTTTCAATAAATTATACTACATAAATTGGGCATCCATATGGTACAAATGAAACTTGCCCCTCTACCTCATGCCTATACACAATGGAGAGTGAAAAGTAGAATTCAGATTGAGATATAAAAGAAAAATCAATAAATCTTGAAAATTGTATGTTATTTTCAAGACCTTGAGGTAAAGAAATACTTCTTAAAACATAAAACTTGTTAAACAGAAAAATTTGGAGAGGTCAGACCATGTCAAAATTAAAAATTTCTATTCATCAGAAATACTCAACATGTGAGTATAAAAGACAAGTCACAGGCTATAAATTATTAGCAATATACAATTGTTAAATGACTTCTGTTCATATACGTAAAGAATACTGACAAATCAATAAAAATAAGACAGTTAACTCATTAAAAATAATAGGCAGAAAATTTGAATTGGTACTGCAACAATTGGCATTAGCTATTAAAGTTGAACATAGAAAATGTGTATGCTAATCTTTGCAATATATCTTAACCATCCCTGATTTGAACAGAGAAGCTGAATAGAGTAAGAATTTATTATTGGGGTTAGCTCTAACTCAGTTGCAGAGCTTATTAAACAATCTATGTAAAGCTTTTGTTTCTGTATTTTGTTTATGTGTTGGGCCTGACATCAGAGGTCTGGCAATCAGAAAGAAAAGATAGAAGTGAATAAGAGAGAGGCAATAATTGGAAACCTCAAGGAGAAACCAGAAGCTATAATGCATGAGAACAAACTTGGGCATATAATAACCAATTGGAACATTAATTCTGCCTCTTACCATGGCAACCTCAGTGATGGGGGTGATCTGCAGATGAGCTGATACCCTTCACCCCAGAGCTACACATGCACCAGACCTTGAATTCAGAGAAGTTGAATTATCACCTCAACAAAGAGAGGCAGCATATCAGGGACAAAATGTGTAATCTGCAACAGTGTCTGGCACCACACAAAAATTGTTACTACTATTCTTCCTCTTTTTACTTGTATTATTCAGCAAAAGGGGTGCTGATGCAAATTACCAAAAATCTGTTGGGTTTCATAAAGGGTAATTATTTAAGGTAGACGCTTATAGTTACCAGGGCATAAAGCATAAGTTACTTCCCTCACCAAAGTCTGTTGCCACATGTTGGAGATTTCTTAAAGCTGTTTCCCTTCCATCTTTCCCCTACATGTCCCTTTTAGTCCAAACTGACAGTGGTTTTGTTCATACAGCTCTCTCAAAAAGCATGTTGCTTTAGCATGCAAGAAGCAGGAGTCCACACTTTCAGACAGTAAGACTTTCCATAAGTCTTTCCTAGATAATTGCATTTCCAATACTGATGTACAAGTTCCAAGTTTAGATAAGTCCTCAAATGGGGCACTATCATCTGGGGGCTTGATTTCCAGAGGCTTGGAATTTCCGGAATCAATTTCTGGTTTCATTGTGCCCAACAGTTCAGTTCTCAGCATATCTCTTTCATCTAGCATTTTGCTATAAGCTGCAAGGAGAAGCCAAGCCACATTCTCTGAGTTTACTTTGGAAAGTTCTTCAGCTAAATGTTCAGGCTCACCATTTTCAAATTCTGTCTTCCAGAAAACATCAGGAGTCAATCTTGCTAAGTTCTCTGCAACTTGAAAACACGGATCACCTTTCCTCCAGTTTCCAATAATAGTTTCATCATTTACATCTAAGACCTCATTAAAAGTCTCTTTAGCATCCATACTCCTATCAATAGCCTCTTCAAAGCACTCTAGGCCTTTTCTATCAAACATCCCACAATTATTTCCTTCTAAGGCCACAACAAAAATAACTTTAGACTCCATATTCCTACCAACAGCCTCGTCAAAGCAATCTAAGCCTTTTCCATCAAGCATCTCACAATTCCTCCAAAAATACCCCTTACCCATTTATAAAACTGTTCCAGAATTTTGGTAATTGCAAAAGCATGACCCCACTCCTCAAATTTTGTATTAGTCCTCCAACTTCGAACTTCCTTTTTAAGATGTTTTTGGCTATTCGGGACTCCTTATCATTCCAAATAAATTTGATCATTGACTTTTTAATTTATTTAAAAAGAATGTTGGAAATTTGTATTGAGATTGCATTGACTATGTAAAAGACATCTTAACAATATTTAGTATTCCAATCCATGAATACAGAACATTCTTCTATTTATTTGAGTCTTCTTTGATTTCTTTGAACAATGCATTGTAGTTTTCATAATATTTTTACAGACATCATCCTCAGATTGCTCATTACTAGTGTATAGAGAAACTAGTGATTTCTGTGTATTAACTTTGTATCTTGTCACTCTGCTGGACTCATTGATTAGCTCTAGTAGCATTGTTGTAGATTTTTCAGGATTTTCTAGATATAGGATCATATCATTTGCAAATAGCAGTAGTCTTAATTCTTCCTTTAAATTCAGATGCTTTTTTTTCTTTTTCTTGCCTGATTGCTGTAGCTAGACTCTCTACCTCTATATTGAACAATAGGAGTGACAGTGGGCATCCTTGTCTTGTTCTGAAGAGGAAAGCTTCCAGTCTTTCACTGTGGAATACAATGTTAACATGTGCTTTTCATGTATGCCTTTTATCATGTCGAGAACATTTCCTTCAATTCCTATCTTTCTGTTTTTATCAAGAAAGAATGCTGTATTCTGTGAAATGCCTTTTCTACATCAATAGATATGATCATGTGATTTTTTTTCTTCTTCAATTGATTAATGTGAAAAATTATACTGATTTATTTTCTTGTTTTGAACCATCCATACATGCCTGGGATAAAACCCACTTGATCATGATGAATAATTCTTTTAATGTGTTGTTGGATTTGATTAGTGAGTATTTTGTTGAGGATTTTTGCATCTATATTCATTAGGGAAATCAGTCTGTATCTTTCCTTTTTGTAATATCTTTATCTGACTCTGGTATTAGGGTGATGTCGATGTCATAGAATGAGTTTGGTAGCATTGCCTCCTGTTCAACTTTTTTGGAAGAGTTTGAGTAAGGTTGGTATTATATCTTCCTTGAATGCTTAGTAGAATTCACCTGTGAAGCCATCTGGTCCAGGGCTTTTCATTTTGGGGAGGTTTTTGATGCCTGTTTCAATCTTTTTAATTGTGATCCAATTGTTGAGGTCTTCTTTTTCTTCTAGGGTCAGTGTAGGTTGTTCATATATTCCTAGGAATTTGTCCATTTCATCTACGAATTCTAGTTTGTTGGTATACAGTTGTTTATAGTATCATCTTATAAAGTGTTTCATTTCAGTGGAGTCAGTAGTAATGTCTCCACTTTCATTTCTGATTTTTATTTGCATTTCTATTTTTCTTTGTCAGTCTAGCTAACAGTTTGTCAATTTTGTTGATCTTCTCAAATAATCAACTTTTGGTTTGTTAATTCTCTCTATTGTTTTTTATTTTCAATTTCATTTTTTTCTGCTCTGATCTTTGCTATTTCATTCCTTCTGCTTGCTTTGGGAATAGTTTGCTATTCTTTTTCTAGTTCCTCCAGCTGTGTAGTTAGGTCATTGATTTTAGCTTTTACTTCATTTTTAATGTCAGCATTGAGTGCTATATATTTCCCTCTAAGCACTGCCTTCACTGAATCCCATAGTTTCTGATATGTTGTGTTCTATTTTTCATTCATCTCAAATATTTATTGATTTCTCTCACGATTTCTTCTTTGATGCATTCATTATTTAAGAGTATGTTGTTAAATCTCCACGTATTTGTGAATTTACCCTTTTTCTGCCTGTTGTTGATTTCCAGCTTCATTCCATTTTGATCAGAGAAAGTGATTTGTAAAATTTCATTGTTTTAAAATTTATTAAGCTCTGTTTTATGACTCAACATATGGTTTATCCTGGAGAAACAACAATGAACATTTGAGAAGAGTATATATCCTGCTGTTTTGGTGTGCAATGTTCTGTATATATCTATTAGGTTTATTTCATTTATCATACTATTCAACCTCTCTGTTTCTTTATTGATCCTTTGCCCAGATGTTCTATCCAAAACTGAGAGTTACATATTGGTGTCACCAACTATTATTGTAGAGGTATGAATTTTTCCCTTCACTTTTTACAGAGTTTGCCTCAAGTATTTTGGGGCACCCTGGTTTTTTGCATATGTATTCATGATTGCTATTTCCTCTTAGTGAATTTCCCTTTTTATTAATATATAATGTGCTTCCTTGTCTCTAATAACAGCTTTGCTTTTAAAGTCTATTTCATCCAATATAAATATAGCAACTCCACCTCATTTTTGGTTATTGCATTGTAGAATATATTTTTTCAGCCTTTCCCTTTCAATCTACTTGTATTCTTGGGTCTAAGGTGAGTCTCTTGTACACAGCATATAGATGGCTCATATTTTCTTATCCAGTCTGTCTTTTGATTGGTGAGTTTAATCCATTTGCATTCAATATTATCACTATAAAGGCAGTTCTTCACCCATTTTGACCTGTAGGTTTTATCTGTCATATCTTATTTTTCACCACTCTTTTTAAACTTTTAGTTACATTGACTGATATAATCTTTATTTCTAGACTCTCTTTCAATTCTCTATCCTCTCTTTTCTTTTCAGGCTGTAGCACTCCCTTCATTATTTCCTGCAAGGCTGGTCTCTTGGTTAAACATTCTCTCAGTGTCTGTTTATTTGTGAATACTCTAAACTTACCCTCATTTTTGAAAGACAATATTGCCAGACATAAGATTTTTGGCTGTCAGTTTTTCTCTTTCAGTATATTAAATATATCATACTACTGCCTTCTTGCCTCCAAGGTTTCTTATGAGAAATTGGAACTTAAACTTATTGGTCATCTCTTGTATGTGATGGTTTGCTTTTCTTTGATGCTTTTAGAATTGTCTCTTTATCTTTGGCATTTGACATTCTGATTAGAATGTGTCTCAGAGGCCTATTTAGATTTATACAGATTGGATTATGTTGTGCTTCCTGGACAAGGATATCTATGTCCTTCAATAGAGTTGGGAGATTTTCAACCATTATTTCCTCAAATATTCCTTCTGCCCCTTTTCCCTTCTCTCCTCCTTCTGGGACACACATGACACATATGTTTGCACATCTCTTGCCATCATTTTATTTTCTAAGACCCTGTTCAATTTTTCCTTTCTTTCCTTCATCTGTTCTTTCATTTGTTCACTTTCAGAGGCCCTGTCTTCAAGCTCACTGATCCTTTCTTCTGCCTCTTAAAATCAGTTGTTATATGCCTCCTGTGTAATTTTAATTTCAATTTTTGTGCCTTTCATTCCCATAAGATCTGCTATTTTTCTATGTATGCTTTCAAATTCTTTATTGTGCTCACCTAGTGTTTTCTTAATATCCTTAATCTTTTTATTCATTTCATTGAATATATTAAGGTTATTTGTTTGAACACCTCTGATTCGTTGTCTCAACTCCTTTATGTCATCTGGAGTTTTACTTTTTTCCTTTGACTTAACTATATCTTCCTGTTTCTTGTTATGGCTTGTAATTTTTTGTGGTTGTTTTGACATCTGATTTTCTTGAACTATTTATTCTGGGCTTAGTTTCTCTCTTTAGCTTAGGGCTTTCTATTTTATTAGCTTTGATTAGCTTTTCATTTGATTGTGCTACAGCTCCTATCTCATACTTGGTTCAACTTATTTTGGAACTTTATAATGGCTTATGTTTAGTCTATCTGAAATTTTTCATCTCTTTTCATCTGTTTGTTGTCCTTTCTCCATTGCTAGGGGTGGAGTAGGAGCTGAGAGTGCAGTTGGCACTGTAAGCTGTGGAGGCTAAAGCTTCTCACATTGCCCCAAGAACTGATGAAGCTTCTCCCACATTTCTTCCCTGCTGGTGTGGGAATGGAGCTACAGCTGGGTACAGTAATCCAAGTTGTGCAGGACAAGACCATCATATTTTCTCACACACCTTCCTTCACTGCCTGGGGGAGAGATGGCGGCATAGATGTGGGCAGTAAACGAAGTCATTTGGGCCAAAACTGACCACAGTTGCTCAGATAGACAGATGAAGCACTGGCCCTCCTATTCCCCTGCCAGCAGCAGGGGTGGAACCACAGGTGTGTGCAAAAATCTAATCTGTACAGACCAAAAGTGACTGCAGTAGCCCAGAGAGACTGTCAAATTATCTCCCGCCTTCCTTCCCTGTCTGGGGTTGGTATGGTTCACAGGTGTTAATAGTCTAAGCAGTATGGGCCAAAGGCTACTGCAGTTGCCTTTAGAGGCTACTGAAAACATCACCCCTCTTCCTGACAAGAGCAGGAGTGGAGCCACAAGTGTGCCCAAGAATCAAGTCTGTGTGGGCCCAAAACAACTGCAGTTGCCCAGAGAGACTGTGGAAGCACCACTGTCCCTCCTGTCTTATCACGGACAGGTATGTAGCCACAGGTATGGCCAAGAATCTAGTCCATGCAGACCAAAAGTGACTACAGTTGCCCAGAAAGGCTGTTGCAAGTCCCTTCACTTTCTCCCTGTTGGAAGTGTGGCTGGAGCCCAGGCTAGCGCAACAATCTGACCTAGGTGGAAAGAAGCCAGTCCCTACTGTGACTGTGATTTTCAATCAGCCCGGCTTCCCCTCATGCCTAAGGTGGAGTTAAAATGGAGGCTACCAGCCTCTTTTCGACATGAACAGGTTCAAACTTTAGCTGAATTTAGGATTGGACTTTATCCAACTGAATTTATTAATCAGTAGCTGAAGTCAGTGCCTGACGGTCTCTTCCTTCCCAGTTTCTGGGAAATGGAGTTTCCAACTCCAGTCAGGGAATAGCTCCTGTATGTCATGCTCTATCAGTGGGGAATGGACACCAACTTCCCAGAGAATGGAGTGCTCTACTCATGAATCTTCACTGGAGATGGGCAGTCTCCTCCTTCCATTCTTCCAACGGTGTTGCAGGATGCTCTTTTGGATTCCACGGTCCCTCAAACAGGTGATTTAGATAGCTCTGGCTGACTACTCTGTAGGATAAGCTGACTATTGGCACACCCTATTCTGCTGCCATCTTGCTCCTTCTCTGATTTTTTAAAGGTATATTATTATAACTTTTCTACATTTGCTTCTATACTTTGGGGAATGGGAGAAACTGCACTAGTTCCTTAAAACAACATTTAAAATATGGCAAATGCATCCAAAAGAGACAATTTACTCAGCTCTACTAACTTTAAAATAGAAGATAAAGCTCTTTCATAAATATTGATGCCATCCATGTGGCACCTGTTATAAGTACTTTTCTTGGGAAGGTCAACACAGTACTTTTTTGTTGCTTAAATCTTGCAAAAAAGAATTTTGTTATAATGATTGATCAGCTCTATTCCACATAAAATATGCCAGTCTATTACACATAAAAATGAACATTTGTATTTGTTCATTGATAATTTACTTTTTTACTTTTTTCAAACTTTATTTGAAATTCAAAAATAAAGTAGACAAAAGGCAGCTCAACAAGTTATGGGAGAATTACTCCTAAAAAAGTTTTGTCCAGGCAACTTTTATCACATCTAATTCCAACAGCAAACTCAATTGTTCCTCCAGTGTTCAGAAAGAAAAACAGAACACAAATTAGCTAAATGACATAGTCAGTGTTCCTTATTAATGAAAAAAAAGGAAGAGAAAGAAATACTTACTCTTATTCATATCTCACAGAGTCCTATATTAATACCTATAGAAATTAAGTTTAAAAAACTTTAGTTTCCATTAAGGAACACTGAAAATTCTTAGTTATTAAAGTTCTACTTTCTATCAAAGCAAATTATAATGAGATTATGCACATTTTTCATTTTGCATTTTCTACAAGCACATAGGAAAAATAGAGTTCAAAATAGAATGTGTATTTTTTTCATGCTCACTTTCATCTGTAATGATAGATAGAATGAAGGGCACAGGCTTAGGTATACAACAGGCTGCAGAAGAAGCCTTTCTAAATGGAAATGGAAGCATATGCATTAAAACTGAGGTCTGAACACTGGTCATGGGGGTGCATTATTGTACCCTCCCTTCCTGGTCTAAAGTATGTAGACGTGATATCCCTCTTTTCTTTGACTCATGTAAGGTTTCTCATTGTTTTCAGGTAAACCACCTTTGCAGTAAAAAGGAAGCTATAATTCTCCACTTTTCTATAGAGTCAAGGGATGTAAACAAATGAATAAGTCAAAGGATGAACAAATAAACCAATTGCTTGAAATACAAAAAAAATATTTTTTTCTTGCTTGTTTACTTTTCATTGTTGCTTTTTAAAAACCATTAAAATTTCTAAACTTGTAAAGTATAGGAATTTGGTTGTAACAAAAGACTATAATGAAACATGTCCTTCTTCATTTTTGTTCTTTTATCTAAATGTTGTCTTTGAGGTTTGAGTGGAGAGTTTATTACATGACGGTATTTAAAATGTCAAAAGAATCAAACAGTAATGATGTTTCAATTTTTAAAAAAACTTCAAAAGAAAAGCCTTGAGCACTAAGTATAAATTCTATGTTGTATGACAGAGCCTTCACATTGGCCATGTCCTTAAAATATGTTGTCATCATTCTTGGGCCGTAAGAATAAACAGGGAAAAACTGATCAAATTATTCCCCTAATAGTATGCAATATAAGAGCACTATTATACTATAATAGCTATCTTATTGAATGTGTTATATTGAATTATGTACTCCAATTTAGACAAGATCTTAGTCTTAATCCCCATCCCTGTGGTGTGAACCAATTTTAAATAAGACCTCTTGAAGATGTTAATTTTAATTAAGGTGTTGTCAAATTAAATGAGGTTGGCTCTTAAATCTGGATTATGGGGAACCTTTATAAGCAGAATAAATTCAGATCTAATTGGAGGAAGCCACGGGGAGGACCCGGAAGCTAGAAGTCAGGGGAACTTGGAAGAGAAAGGAAAGAACAATACTATGTTATGTGAGGGAGGGATATAAACCAAGGAACCCCAAGGACCACTGGCAGCCAGCACCAGAATGTTATAGACGTTGGGGAGAAAGCATCATCTTGCTGATGTCCCTATTTGGAACTTTTCCTAGGCTCAAAACTGTGAGCCAATAAATTTCCATTGTTTAAGCCAACCTACTGTGTGGCATTTATCATAATGGTCTGACAAACTAAGACACTGGACAAGAGGGAAGTGTAATGATTGGGCCAATGAAGATAGCTAATGTTAATTTAATTCTACTTTAATTTTTGGTAGATAAAACCATATGCATATTTGATTTTATCCATCTAGACCCATAGTTGACAAGCAATGAGTCCAGGGCCAAATCCAGCCTGCCATTTAGTTTTGTAAAAAAAAGTTTTTTGAACCACGTCCAAGTAAATTCATTTCTCTATCGTCTACGGCTGTCTTTGCGCAACATGGCAGATTTTTTGTAGATATGACAGAGATTACAAAGCTTACAAAGCTGGAAAGATTGCTATCTGTTTCTTTACCAAAAAAGTTTGCTGACCTCTAATCTAGACCTTAAATTAGACCAATATCTTTGGTAAATAGGAATGGAATACCTACTATACTTTTATTTACACAGTTTAATCTAACATTTGAATCACCACCCCTATTCTCTGTATGCTATTGACTTTATAGTCAAAGGAAAATCTGGGGATTGTAGATAGGAATAGAGATATATATTCCATTTTACTAAAACATAATATAAATATTCAAATTCCAAAAATATATCAATGATCTTAGGTAATTTTAATGGGATATTGTCAAAACAAGCGAAAATGGGGCTTAATTTGATTCTTATTGATTGACCCATGGTATGGACTACTATCTCTTTCCCTCAGATTTCCAGATTATTTCAGTGTGTGTGTAAATATGGAGAAACTATAAAATATTGATGGTGATGGAAAGTGAAATAAATTAAATCAATTTTGGAGTGGGAGTTGCAAAAGCACCAGGACTTTATACTTACATTACTGTGGTAAGGATAAACGGTATGAGAGGATATGTATATATATATATATATATCCTCAGTTATGACAAATTAGAAATAGTAATAAAGGGTCATTCTGGTTTATAATCTTTTTTTAACTTAACGTCTTGTAATAAGCTGTTTCTCACTGTGAAGGTGTATGCAGCCAATTGCATATTGTCATTCACTTTAATACCCGAGGGATTCCCAAGGCATTATATATATCATCACTTTCCATTATTTAATTATAAATAATTTTTCACTCTGCAAGATAATGAGATGCATTGTTCCAGAAAGAGATATATATTGGAAGAGAGTCAGGGTATTTAACTAAGTGTAAATATTTAAAATGCATTTGTAAAGAGAATTTTGTAACTATGTAATTGTGTAAGTTTGGAAATTTGCATAGAAAGGCTATAAAACCAATATAATTAAATAAACATGATTCAAATAGCAAGAATAAAGTTTTGGTCAGCAAAATACATGGAAATTCAGGTATGAAAGAGGAAGGTAGAATTTTGACATTCTTTCAACCACAAAAAAGAGGGAGTAACTAGCATGGAGTTTAGTAGGTCTTGTGCAGAGGATAATAATGCCTGGAAACACATGAGGACCTTTTCAAACTGTGAATAAAATGCATTCATAAGTGGCAAAGCCCAAGAACTTCTTAAACCCAGCACCTGTTACGTTCTTCCTACTATCATAATCATGAAAGGCAGCAGTAAACCATAGTTGTTCTATCTGTAGTAAATACCACATGGACTAAAACAAATGAACAGCACAGTCTCAGGAGGTGGTGAACTTCATTTTACTGGTGGCATCCCTAAGGTCGACAAGTTGAAGTAGCCTACTGCATCAGTTGTCCCCTTTTCCCATCCCTGTTCTAACAAAGAGAATTGAGTGGTCAGGGAATGAAAAATAGAAATACCCAATTGCTTACACACCCTGTGGACTAGTCTTTACTTTGAATGCATTGTGGCTACTTGTAAAAACTAATTCTAGCCTGAAATTTTGAAAAAATGCCATATGTAGATATTTTAAAGAGTAGTCCATAAGCTTTAAAGCAAATTCCAAAAAACCCCAAAAAGAAAATTCCAGCAAGAACAATAAGTATGGGTAAATATTATACATTATCTAAAGTGACTATTCTGAAATATAAACACATATTGAGATGCATAAGCCCTGATGTGTTGGTACAAAATGACTCTCATTAACAGGGTACATATGAATATATTTTCACACCTCATATACCTCTGAATCCAAATCATAAGACTATCTGCTTCAATTAATGAAAGGCAGATTACAAAGAGGAAGAAGAGCATCTAGAGAATTATATTAGAACAACAAAGCTATTAGTAACACTCAGCACAGAAGCACTGGAGTGTTTTAAGTAAGAAGCGCTGTTTACTTTTCTATTCCATGTTCTAAAGACAAAATGAAAGCTTTAAGTACATTTGCACACATTAACACCAGAAGGGATTTAGGGAAAATAAAAAAGCCTATCTACTCTAATATTTAATCATCTCCTTCTCTGGTTGTCTCTCCTATGATTTAAATAAGCAGGTGTTAATTGCACCAGGAAAACTACTTACAAAGAAAATAAATAGCCTTCGGCCAATAAGCTATTCAATGAAATTAGATCATCTGACCCTATCTCAGTTAATTATATTGTTTGACACTGAAACTCATAAAAGTCCATCCCGCACCTACTGGGTATGTGTCTACCTTCTGAAGCATACATCCTGGTTTACTTCTTCTTTCCAGACCAGATATTAGGACAATCAACACTTTATTTTTCCCTAGACTCCTATTCACTGATATGCACAGTGCTCCAAAAAGCATGCTTCATTTACCAGGAGAAAGAACCCTGCAGTGTACCTCAAGCCTTAAGGCACTGATATACAGCACATCATTCAGAGACCCAGTTAATGGAAATGATTCTGGAGCACACTAGTTTCTTATAGGCATTCACTGCTGAAGAAAGCAGATTAGGGTTCAATGGTACATCCAAAGAGAAAACCAAAAACATTTAAAGTGGTAAAATAGGGATTAAAAGAATGATCAAAATATACTTCTTTAAAATTACATGTATGTATATGCATGTGTATGTGCACAGTGGAAGAGATTAAATTAGCAAAGGAGTAATTACTTCACTTTTTCCAATTATATAGACTATCTAGTCATTAATTATCTAATCATTAATTAATACACAGATATGTTGTATCATATCAGAGTTCAACTTTAAAATCGGAGAATCCTAGGCAGTGGATGATTGTTATCGTTCTAGTAACTTTGCAAAAATATTGTTCAGATTAGTGTTCAGATTTAACTTTGGCTGTGTATTTTAGGTGTCACATCATTAAACAAAAGACAGCAATCACAGAAAATAATTATTTCAGCTATTACTAGGGAAATATTTTTTCTAATTGCCTCTCTTAGGCAAAATTATCAGAAACATATGCATTATACAGTCATAAATTCACTGAGGAGTCTTTCACCAACATCTGCTATGTCATGTCCACACATTTCAACAATTGATCCTGAAGCTGTGCCTTCAGATGGGGGAGACAGAGAGGTAACACACCTGCCCTTTTAACAGGCGCTCATCTTCTATATTCAGGGGATACTTTGTAAGCAAATAAGCATCTTTCCATAAATGAGTATCAGATACCAGGGGAGCCACTTCAGTATGATTCTAATGCCTACAGCCTACATCTTACCTCTTAAATTTGCATAAAAACAAGTTTCCAATTCCTCCTTGTTTTATAATATAGACAAATACTTTTCCATCCTCCAAATAATAGAGGTAGATAAGTAAACAAGCCAATTTACTTAAACTCTTTCCAAATGCAGAACTGTCTGAAATTCTCAAATTAAAAATCTTTGGAAAATAAATTCTTATCCTTTATCTCATTATCAAGCTTTATTTCCTGTGATATCTATTTCAATAAAACACTTCCAGATTCAAAATCTCAATACACAAAACACTGTTCCATTAAAAACTGGAGTGTTAATAAAAATTTTGAATTAAAAAATATTTATGCATTGAAGAATATACTTAATGTATTTCAAAATGTTTTAGAAAAAGGTTTTAGTGTTTTGGTTAATTAAAATGTTCACTAAATTTGAAGAGAAATTGGAAGAGTCCTAACACCATCAAGTGTTTCCTGTTGTATTAAAAAATTATACTCTATCACATACATAACTAAATTTATTACTTAATTTTTAAAAGTAAACAAATATGAATATATGAGGATCAAAGTTAAAATCACAACAGTTACAACCACTCCAAAGAAAATGAAATACTTAGGCATAAACTTAACAAAATATATAAAAAGAACTTTATGCTGAAAATTTTTAAAAACGGTTATGAAGGAAATCAAAGAATATCTAAATAAATGGATTAGGAGACTCAATATAGTAAAATGTCAATTCTCCCCCAATTGATCTATGGATTTAATGAAATTTCTATCAAAATATCAGAATTGTATTTTGCACACTTAGACGTGTTTATTCTAAAATTTAATGGATGTCACAGGCTCTCAAATAGTTAAAATGATATTGAAATATAAGAATAAAGGGGGAGGACTCACTCTAGCCAATATTAACACTTACTACCTAGCTAGAGTAATCAAGAATGTGGAGTATTGGAAAAGGGGTAAACACATAGATTAATGAAACAAAATAAAGGACCCATAAAATATATGCAACTTATTTTTTAACAAAGGTGCAAAGGTAATTCAATGTAGGAAAGATAGCCTTTTCAATAAATGATTCTGAAGTAATTGGACATCCATATGTAAAAAATGAACATTGACCTGTCTCACACAGTACATAAAAATTAGCTCTAAGAGCATCATGGGCTTTAAACATAAAATGTAAAACTATAAATCTTGAAAAAAGTGAGAGAGAAATTTTTCATTTCTAGAATGAGTCAAAGTGTTCTTAGATTTCACTATAAAACTTTTAGGAAAAAAAACACAGAAGAAAATCTTCAGAATTTAGGCCAAAGCAAAGAGTTCTTAGACATATAAAAGGCAATAAAATGTCACTTGGATCTCACCAAATTTAAAAAGTTTTGCTCTGCAGAAGACACTGGAAAGAGAATAAAATACAAACTACAAATATGGAGAAAATATCTGTATACCACATATCTGACAAAAGACTTGTATCTAGAATATACATAAGACTCAAAATTCAGCATTAAAATATAATCCAATTAGAAAATGGAAAAAGACCAGAACAAGCATTTCACCTAAAAGTATATACAGATAGTTAATAAGCATATGATGTGATGCTCTACATTGTTAGGCATCAGGAAAATGAAAATTTGAACCAAAATGAGAAATCACTACATAACTAATAGAATAGCTATAGTTTAAAAAATAGTGACAACAAATACTGGTAAGAATGCAGAAATATTGGATGGATCATAGAACTGCTTGGCAGTTTCTTATAAAACTAAATATCAATTTACCATATGGCCCAGCAACTGAAATCTTGGGTATTTAACCCAGAGAAATGAAAACTTTTGTTCAAGCAAAACCTTTACATGAATGATTATGACATCTTTACTCATAACAACAAAAGCTAGAAACAACCCAGATGACCTACAAGGGATAAATGGTTAAAAGGTCAGTGGTACATACATGCTATGCAATACCACCCAAAAATATAAAGGAACCAACTGATGATACATGCAGTAACTTAGATGAATCTCAAGGCAGTTAGATGGAGTGAAAAATGCTGATCACAAAAGATAACATCCTGTATGATTTCATGTGTTTACATACTACATGATAACATTCTTTAACTAACAAAATCTTAGAAATGGAGAATGGATTACTGTTTGCCAGTGACTGGGGAGAAGAGGAAGGAAAGGGATGTGGTTATAAAAAGGCAGCACAAGAATCTTTGTGGTGACAGGGTGGTGGATATACAAACCTATACATGTGATAAAATTGGATAGAGTAACACTATATACACATGAACACACACACAAAAGACTACATGTAAAATTAGGAAAATCTGATTAAGATTGGTGGATCATATAAATGCCAATTTCCTGGCTTTGATATTAGAAGATAATTTTTAAAGACGTTGCCATTGGTAGAAACTGGATGTGGTAGGTTGAATTATGTTCCAGGACTTAGAAATATTCTCAATCTTATTCTCACCCCTGTGTGTGTAAACAAATAAGACCACATTTTAAATTAAGGTGTGGTCCAACTCAATGAGGGGGTCTTATTCTGGATTGCTGGAGACTTTATTAAGAGGAAGAAACCAAAAGACAGAGACAGAGGAGACCTCAGGGAGAAGCCAGAAATCAGCAGAAGCCTATAAGAGAAAGGAAAGGACATCATTGTGTGATGGGAAAGTGAAGAAGACCAAGGATTGCTGTTGCAAGTAGCAGCCAGCATGCTACTGATTTGGGAGAAAGCAAGCCTTCTAACCAACACCTTGATTTAGACTTCTGACCTCTGAAATGGTAGTAAATAAATTCCAGTTGTTTAAGCCAACCTATTATGTGGTATTTGCTAGCAGCCTGGCTAACTAAGATACTTGGTAAAGAATACAGGGGATTTCTTTGTAGATTTTCTTACAACTACATGAATCAATATTTGTCTCAAAATTTAAAAATTGTATCAAAAACATCATCCAATCCATTTAATTATTATCAGTAAAACTGCAAAAAGGGTATAATAGTTCATTGTGTTCAAGATCTATAAATGTCAAACTCTCTTCTAGTATTCAGTCTGATTTCCCCATACCAAATCAGGGAATTCTTCTTGGGATAAAATAAAAGATCTAATTCCTTATGTATATCAATTGCAAATTGGTAAATTTTTGCTTCTCGTATGAAGAAGGGAGTTTCTAACACAACGGTTCTTCCACAAATAGCAATTATAAACTCTTGAAAATTTGATAAAAGTTAAAAACAAAAAACTCCCTGAGGGCTCTGAATTTGAAAAAAAGAGTTATCAGGTTTTGGATTTTGGAGTGGAAATGAAACTTAGAACAAGCTGGCCACTTTTGCAGTTACAACAGAGGTGGTGGAGGCAGCTACAACATTAAAAGAAAATTCTTTCAACTCTCTGGACAAAAGAAAGTAGCATATAGAAAAGACTTGAGATCTGACCCATCACCCACTGCAATCATTACAAGTGTGCATTTGACCCTAACCAAGTTAGTTGCCTGCTAAAATGAAGATTAGATAAAAAGAAGTAAAGTTGTATCATTTTCAGATTACTTGATGGTTTACATAGAAACTCCTTAGGAGTAAGAAGTACTAGAATAAGGGAATTTGCATGGCTGCAAATATAAGATTTATACATAGAAATCAAAATATTATATATGCATACTAGAACCCAAAAATTGGAAAATGAATTTAGAAAAATATTTCCACTTATAATAGCACTGTGGCAGTTTGAAATTGTTTATGAATTCCCAAAATCGATATTGGACTATGATTGTAAACTGGTCTGTCCCTCCAGGCATATTAGATTATATTGGATTCAAAGGTTTCACTTTTACTTGATTAAATAATGATTAAGGCTTTGATTGGGCCACATCAGTAAGACATTGCATCCCTGCCCCCTTGGTGGACTCACAGAGAAACTGCACCACAGGGAAGGGACAATGGAGTTTTGAGCTGGAGCCCAGGAAGTAAGCACACAGAGGAGCAGAGCAGCTGAGCCAGAGAAAATCGAGCCCCGGGAAGAGAGGAACCCAGAAAGCCTGAACTCTTGGCTCCAGTAACCCATCCTGCAAAGTCTTGGAGGGGGTCTGTCCAGCAGAGCCCGCAACGGTGCAATGAAATCACCCTGAACACAGAGATTGAGAGACATGAGGAGGAGAACAGCTGAAGAAGCTGCACTCTCGAGCTGATCCCCAACATGGTTTTTATTCTCTTTTTCCCATAGCCAAAGATCAGGGTGTACGTGCAAGGGCTCAGGTAGGCATAGTGCATGTGAGGGTCATAAATAACTTCACAAGAATTCCAGATTGATAATGGGGTAGCAGGATTACAGAAACAATTAGTAATTTGGTAGGGGATAAGGTGGCAGCAAAGGTCTAAGATAACTGATTAACAGAGCAAGGCAAGAATGTTAATGGCAAGAGCAAATAGTGGAGAATTCTCTGTGTGGACAGAGAAACAGGCCTCCAAACTATTCCTTAGATGTGAAGATCAGAGGGTTCCCACACTTGGCAGTCGTTGGCAGCCATCTTGCTCCAACACATGGAAACAGACTTCGGTGAGGGAAGTAACATGCTTTATGGCCTGGTAACTGTAAGCTTCTACCCCAAATAAAAATCCTTTATAAAAGCCAACAGATTTCTGGTATTTTGCATAAGCACCCATTTGACTGACTAATACAAACACCAAAACAATCAAATTTTTAGGAATAAATTTGGCAAAATGTGCTAGATCACTACATTGAAAACTACAAAACATACTTGAAAGAAATGAAAGGAGAACCAAATAAATAATTGATTGGTTACAATATCAAGCCTTCTAATCCATGTTAATGGTATATAAGAGAAATTGGTAAGCTACAGCCCATGGTCCAAATTCAGCCACAACATGTTTTGTAAATAAAGTTTTATTAGAACACAGCTACTCTTATCTATTTACCTATTATCTATGGCCACTACTGTACTACAATTTTAAAGTGTGACAAAGACTGTATGGCTCTCTATGTTTAAAATATTTACTATCCTATCCTTTGCAAAAAAGTGTTTTTGACTGTTGCAAAAAGATTACCACTGATTTCTGTATATCCTGTGTTCTTGCTAAATTCATTTATCGATTCTAGCAGAATCCCTGGGCAAGTCCTTAGCTCAGCTATGGGAAGAGAGGGACTAAACATTGAAGGAGCTGCTGGAGCTAGTGAACATACTTTAAATATGTTCACATTGCTAATATGTTCACAATGCTAATAATTGAAATTAGCCATTGCCAGGAGAGTAAGTATATGTGGGACTAGATTTTAAATTTGTTGGACCAAGAAGAGTACAACATAAATATTGGTAATGGAAAATATATCAATTTGTGGGCATTCTCCAATTGTATGGAAGTTACTCCCTTGATAAAAATCTCAAAAGTGTTGCTGGGCAACATGTTACACTCTTGGCATCAGCATGTGCATTATTCCCCTTGCTCCCAAGTCCCATGGCAACGATGACAAGGACCATGGATGGATGCTGTGCATGCTGCGGTTTTGCATTGTACCTGAGGTACAGGATGGTCAGGAAACCTGCCAATGTGCAGCTAGTGGTAAGCAAGTCTGGTCTTTGTCCCAGAGGGAAACATCAAGTCATCCCTCAATGTTTCTGGTTGCAAATACAATGCTAACAAACATCTAGAATAAAGAGTGGTAAAAGCTTTGTATTCTTAGCACACCCAGTAAGAACAAGCGGAGACATTTAAGACTCATGATAGATTGTCTCTCCTAACTAAGAATTTAAGTAACATAATGATTGAGAAGTATTCCCTGAATTAGAGACCAGTAGTAAAGTTGGAGTAAGGATTTCAGTGGTGCATTGTGGGCAGAAGTCAGGTTAAAATAGATCAAAATGTAATTGGAGGTTGAAAAAGTGATCCAGGTAATAAGCTTAGAATATAACTTCAAGCTCAATGTGTGCATAAATGCATGAAGCTAATTGCAAATACTTTCATTTTTATTTCCCAATATTGTTTCAAAGTTTTAGAGAATCTGTGAATAATTGTCATAATTCTAAAAATGTTCATGTAGCTATTATTTACATTAAACAAAGCATTCTACATGCTGCAGCACAGCTCAAGATTTAAAGGAAAATCTTTTGTTGTTGCTATTTGGTTGGTCAAATGCAGAATCCTTTTGAAATGACTATTTGCTAATTAATCCCACTTAATTAAGAGAACAAGAAAGCTATCACTTATTTCTATGGCTCCTATATCTAGGTTCAACATTTTTATCTCTTTTAATTCTCACAGCAATTGGGGACATGGATATTTACAATCTTAATTTTATATACCCTGTAGCAGCTTGGTATTATTTATGAATTCCCAAAAAGAAAAAGATTATGTTTGTAAACTGCTCTGTTCCTCTGGGTGTGATACCCTTTGAATGCATTAGATTCAGCTCACATGTCTTGATTAAATTACCTGTTAAGATTAGGGCCACATCAGTAGGGTGTGAATCAGGGTTAAGTCCCTGTTCCCTTTGTGGGCTGATGGGCACTCACTCAAGAAGACAGACAGAAAGAGAGAGAGCTCCATAGACATGGAAGAGGACAGAACTTGGTCATTTTGGCCATACCATGTGACATAAAGGAGAAGGCTCAAACAGCTAAAGCCCCAGGAAAAGAAATGAGCCATTTGCCTTTGAGTTTGAAGCTGAAGAGAACAGAGCAGCTGAGAATGCCATTTGCCTGATAGTTTGAAGCTGAAGAGAACAGAGCTGCTGAGAATGCCCAAGCGACCAGGCAGAGATCGCCTGCCATCTTGCTTTAACACATGGCAACAGACTTAGGCGCAAAAGCAACCTTGATTTGGACTCTTTAGGGCCTTGTAACTGTAAGCTTTTACCCCAAATAAATATCCTTTATAAAAACCAACAGATTTCTGGTACTTTGCATCAGCACCCTTTGGGCTGACTAATACATACCCCATTAATATGTGGCAGAGAATGGTTTGAAAGCCCTCCCTTCTCAATCCTAATCTAGTGCCCTTCCCACTACAGTATACAGTATTAGAGGAATGCTTTGACATTAAGTAAAAGGAGCAATTACAGATTCAAAGAAGGAGGAGGTGGAGGAGAAAGGAAAACAGGGATCATTCAAGTGGCATTCCCAGATGCCTAACACTTACGATCATTGAGAAAAAGAGGAAAATTTCTAGAATCTGTTATTTTTTTCTTTTTTTGTGCACATCACATGCATAACTTCATAATTAGCAAAAACTTTCCAGAACCAAGCCAAAAGTTGTCACAAATACCTTTATAATGAAAATATTGTTAACTGTGATCAACAGTATAAGGGTTCTTTGTGAGACTCATAAATCATTATGGAAAGGTCTGAATTTGAATCACCTACTCCTCAATTTTATTAAAAGGAAACTTTACTAAATATTTGAAGAAATAATCAGCAAAGTGATTAACCAATACTTTAAGGCAAAGAGAGGGATTTTTATCCCCCAGTAAGATTAGGGAAACAATATTAGCTTGTAACAATACTGAGAGACAACTCTAGCATTCAAAAATAGAATTACTGAGTATTTCTTCTGTGACTATCCCTTCTAGGTGCTCTATCAAGTGTAGTTGAGTGGATTAACTTGAGAGCTGGATGTATACATTGGGACTGTGAAAATTTTTCCCATCAAGAAACTGAAGATGTCACTGGGGCTTTGACTACTTACTTTGGAGTCTGACTCGGCAGTGTTCAATTTCCAGAACTTCCATTTATAAGATGTGTGATATTTGACACATTACTTAACCTCTCTAAATGTTAGCTTCCTCACCTATACATTGTGTACAATAAACCCGAATACATTTTCATTTGAATAATATGATATTTTAACAAAGTACTTATTAGGATGCTTCAAGTGCAATGAATGGCCTCTATTTTACCATTATTTGGAGTGATTCAAATATTTTCTTATAATGTGATCAGGAATCTCAGAGGCTTACTTGAAATCAGTTCCTAGCCATCCTTGCCTCCTACCTACTGACAGACTGGGAAAACAAAGCAAAAAATAGAGAGAGAGTGAGAGAGAAAGAAAAAGAGAAAGAGAGAAGGAGGGAGGGAGGAAAGGAGGGAGAAAGGGAGGGAAGGAGGGAGGGAGGGAGGGAAGAAGGAAGGAAGGTAGGAAGGAAGGCTTAAATATGAGACAACAAAAACCTGTAGGTAAATGATTCTATCACCTTTCAATGTCTTCATTGGAATGGTAAGAGAAAGGAATTAGGGAATGCTTTTGAAAAAACAGAATTTGGCAGAAACATCTATTTTAATAAATGTAGATTAATATGTAAATTTACCTTCTAAAGACAGGTCAGTATAAATGAATTTTCTGAAACTTGAATAATGATCTTCTTTATGCCTTGCTCTGAGTGGTGTCTTTTTTAAAAAAATTTACAATTACATTCTATTTCTGAATGGTGTCTAAAGGAAATGAAAATCACATCCATGGAACTGAGGGAAGAACTGGAGGAAGTAACAGGTGAGCTCTGGGGATTTGTAGGTCTGTGTTTGAAACTACAATAGAGTGAATTTTTTATTTTTTATTTTTTGGCAAATATGGCAGGGGAAGGTCACTGGTATAGGGCATCGGTGGTGGGGAAATATGTGAAGAGTGCATCTGGGGCATGCTTCTGTGGAATATGAATGTGTTTGTCTTGGCATAGGGTATTATCTCAGTGAGTGGGGATCCACACAGTAAACAAGAAAATATTCAAATTCCATCCCAGGGAGTCCTGCTATTTTCTCAAATAGAGGGGCAAGAACCTCTCAAGTACATAGGCAGTACCTAATAAAAGAAATCAGACCAATATGTCAAACCCTCAATATTAATACATGTAACTATGTATCTTATTCTTCAAAAACTGAAACTTAGTGGTTGCCATAGGTACCAGGGCAGTGGGGGAAGAATGGAATATAGGGGATTTGGGGGGCATTGGAATTGTTCTGCATGATCTTGCCATGATGGGTAAAGGCCATTATACATTTTTTCAGTATCTATAAAAGTATATAGTGCGAAAGGTAAACCATAATGTAAACCATTGGCCATGATTAGTAGCAATGCTTTGATATTTGTTCATCAATTGTAACAAATGTACTACACTAATGTAGGATGCTATTGGTAGCAGAGGATGGAGGGGAGGAGGTGGGGTTTATGGGGATGTCCTATATTTTCTATGTGACTTTTCTGTAACTGAAGCTTTTTGGAAAATAAAGTGAAAAAAATTCAAACATTGGGGGAACATACAGAAGAAATTGTCAATATACATAAAAGATAACAGATCTTACTTTGGCAAAAGGCACAATGCAAAAAAAACTTATATTTTTTTATTTTTTATTTCTTTTAATTTTTACATTTTATTATAATTTTTTGCTGTTGGCTTTGTTTTTCATGAGGTTTTGGATTGCAGAAAGGTTGAAACTGTGGCCTCACTGCTGTGGGGTATCAGTGGTGGGGGGATGTTTTGGGACAGGGTACCTGGAGCATGCCTTTATGGAATATGAACGTGTTCATATGGTCGTGGGGCATTGTCTCAGTGAGTGGAGACCCACAGAATAACCAATGGAATACTGAATTCCCATCCTGGGGATTCTAGCTACATTCTCTCATAGAGTGGCATGAATCTCTAGAGTACATGGGCAGTGCCTAGCAAAAGAAATCTAACCAACACACCAAGCCCTTGATATTAATGTATGTAATTATGAACCTTTTTCTTGTGAAATTGAAACTTAGCCTAGTAATATACATTGCTTAAGAGTTACCCCCTGAAAACCTCCTTGTTGCTCAAATGTGGCCTTTCTCTAAGCCAAACTCAGCATATAAATTCACTACTTTCCCCCGATGTGGGACATGTCTCCCAGGGTTGAGCATCCCTGGCGCTGAGGGAGAATTACCAAGTGCCAACTAGCAATGCATTTGGAAGAAGACCTAGACCAAAAGGGAGAAATATTAAACACAAATGAGTGTTTATGGTTAAGAGATTTCAAAGTGAGTGGAGAGGTCATCCCATAGGTTATGCTTATACACGTCTCATTAGGATCTCACTGATTGCCACAGTAAAGGATGCCTAAAGAAGGGATGCTACTGAGGGCTCTAGAGACACCCAGACATTATAGGAAGGGCAGACAACCAGGAAATCGGCACCCCTTCAGTGGGCCTTACCTTGGGATATATGATAACCCAACTCCCCAATATATCAGATTTAGACTCATTTATAATTTTCCTACACATGGTTCTTCTGCCCCATTTATTTGAACATACCATTAGCACTATACTCATTAAATATTTATCCCAGAGACTTAAATCTTCTGACCATTCATATGCTGATTGAGCCGTGAATCTCAGCAGAGTAGCAGCCAACATCTACTCTCCAGTTCATTGGACCCGCCCAGGACTACTAACAAAAGGATGATGACAGACAACACCCATCCCCAAAGAACATAGAATACCTACAACTGCAAACAAGTCAGTTCCATCCATCTGCCCCCATGGGATCTAAGCCCCCTCTCAATTGGAAGCAAAATGTGCATCACCATCCCAAAAGCCTCAAGACTGAGAAATGAACAAACATAAGGGAAGAATGCAACTATGGACTAAATTAGACTTATTATTATTCTAGTAATGGAAAACTTGTAACATTGAAATAAAAACAGTGGTCACCAGAGGTTTTGAGGGGAGGGAGAGGGAAACATAGGTGCAACATGGGGCATTTTGAGGACATTGGAACTTTTCCTCATAGTTTTGCAATGATGAATACAAGCTGTTATACATTTTGTCAAAACTGATAAAATTGTGCAGTGCAAAGTGTAAACCATAATGTAAACTATAGACTATGCTTAATAGCAATGCTTCAGTTTGTGTTCATCAATTGTAACAAATGTACCATAGTAAGGAAAAATGCTGTTAATAGGGGAAAGTGTGGGAAGGGGGATTGGTGCATATGGGAATCCCCTATATTCTCAATGTAGCATTTATATACATAAAACTCCTTTGAAAATAAAGAAAAAATGCTTTAAAAAATCTTGTTTGTTAAATTATATGTTTGACGAAAACAAATTGTGGGGCTGTTTTAGAATATGATTTTCTCTTCTTTCCTTCTCTAAACCTCTTTTTACCTGATTGGAGAGCTTTGTAATGGAAAAGATTTAATAACAGAATATAATTAACACATATCTCAAATATTTCCAAAAACAGACCATCATTTGTGAAATAATGTCTTTCCTGAAATATTCTCAGGCAAGGTATGTTATTGTGGCTTAAGAAAATTCTCCTTTGATATTTAGCAAACCCAGCTTGCTCTGGAATCCCTTGTTCTCCCTATATTATCTCTGTAGAGTTAGTCTTGCCACAATATGTTGCTGTTCATGAAATATAAATAGAATTTATGCACTACTTTTCATTTATATTATATACCTTGGGTATAAAATTTTCTCCATTATGGTACCTTAAAGGATTAAAATTTAACCAATCAACCAAACACCAAGCACTGGTTTTACAGTTCAACTACAGACAAAGGATCCATGAACACAAGAGTAGGAATAAACCAAAAATAGTAAGAAGAAATGGAGGTAAGTAAACAACAAAATAGAGATGTTGGTGGGTTTCCAATAACAACAAACAGAAGTCATTAATTCAGAAGAGAGATGAAGCAAAGATGGTGATCAATCTTTCTGCAGAGACATGAAGTGGCTACAGATTAGGAATCAGTGAGTACAGAGGTTAGAATGAGAGTATGAATCAGAATTAATTCCTCTCTAGTGTATGTGGATTAGTTTTGCCACCTGACATTACTGTCCACCCATGCATGGTGTTTACGTCCAGGCAAAATCAAGTGCTGTTTGACCTTTCCAAATGCATATTACTGCACAGGGGGTGGGGGAGCTTGATTGTTAACCCTTTATTTATATATCCTTTCAAACAATATTTGTTCAGGATTTTTTTATGCTTTATATTTTGCTTTTATTTTACAGTACATCTCTAGAGACACATAAGAAAAAGTAGAATTATCTAATTCCCTTTACTAAGTGTACTTCTAATTCTGGAAACTGCAAAAATATTAATGAAAGCCATATTAGACATTTCTCAAAAATAAAATTGACATATCCCATCACCAACTTTATCGGAACAAAAGGTACGAGTTCTGGTACATTAGGAAGCTAACTGAAAAAAAAACTCATCTAGATTCATAAATTGGTGTATTTCAGTATAAAAACACAAATGACCCAAATAGTTTAAATTCTCATTAAAACAGCTTCACATTGCTCTAAATGTACATTTGGAAAAAATATGAATTATCAGTTGATATACAATAAATATGTTCATTGCTTACATTCTCAAATATGGATAATACTAGGTGGAAAAGTTGCAACAAAGAAAATATGTTTTAAAAAGACACAATTAAATGAGTCTTGGACCCAAAAAACATGATTTATTTCAATTACTACTTGGCTCTGGAATTGGAAAAGTCTGAACCATTCATGCAAAACAGACAAAATAACATTTTCCATTTTATGCATAGCTGACCAAGTGATCATATTAGAGAACTGAAAAATTATTAGCTATTATTTGTGATTCAAGTTCTAATATTGGCCATCCCTATATGGATACTCTATTAGAGTACTGACACATTGTGGTCTTTGGAGTTTACGGCATGTGAGCATATTTTATTAGAGCCCTTAGTCCTTTTGGTGACTACAATTTTTGGATGAAAATCCATAACAGACTTACCATAGAACAAATTCCAAAATACAATAGATTGTGTTAAAGTAAGGCTGCTGGGTATTTTGAAAATGTAATAACAAGCTGAAGCTTCTTTTCAGTTTACTGGGAAAAAAATTGCATAAATTATTTCTACCTTGGGTCACTGGATACAAGTGTTCCCATTTGAAAACAAATCATCATATACTCTTGATAACTTAGCTTTCAGTTTTAAACAATTATTTAGTAACATTATGCTCTTTGTTTTATGGCTTTTTAAAATTAAGTCCTTAAATATTTGAAAAGTAATCACTATATTCTGATAGCTCATGAAAAAAGGTCACCGGAACATCAACCTGGAACTATTTGTTCAGGTAGTCTTCCAGATGATGGATATATAACAGTGAATTGAATAGGCAAACCCTGTGGTATCATGAAGGGTACATTCTAGAGCAAGGGTTCTTAACCTGTTTTGTTCCACAGACCCCTTTGCCAGTCAGTTGAAACCACGAACCCCTTACTAAGTCCACACTATACTGTGAATTATTGAATAAATATATCACACCCACACCAACACAGCTCCACAAGAACTGTGTATTTTTGAATTTCGATTCAAGCTCATGGACCCCTTATTAAGAAACCCTGTTCTAGAGGGAAGAAGGGAGAGATAGACAATAAACATGCAAATAGACACAATGTATATAAGATATAAGATGCATAAGTGGTTCCCAGAAAAATAAAGCATGGCTGAGGGACAGGAAGTGTGTTCAGTATGTGTGTGGTTGTTACAGCCAGTTGAAGTACCCCAGCTACAACTGCAACATTGCTATCAGTCAGGATTTCCATTCAGTAACAAGCTTTATTTGATACATCCCTTCAATACTTTCTATGGTATAACTATTTATATAACAGCGGAAAATACTCACACCAGCTATTTACCTTGCTAAAAATAAAAGAATAAGCAAAGAACACTACACTAAATATTTGAAACATTCACATACACTTACATACAAAACACAAAACTGGAGGTCAAAAAGAACAAAACAAAATGTGATTACTGAAACTGAAATAAAATGTGATAATTCAGGAAACAGAGAATTTATATTTTTATTTTTTATTCAAACTTTATTTCAAAGTCAAAAAATAATTTAACAGACAAAAGCAGCATAACAAGTTATGAAAGCATTACTCCAAAAAAGTTCTGTCCAGGCAATTGTATCTCATCTAATTCTAAAATCAAACTCAAATGTTCCTGCAGTGTTCAGAAAGATGCACAGATGAGCACAGATTGATTAAATGGCATAATCAAAGTCTTCTTGTATATGAAGAAAACGATGAGAGACAATGCTTAATCATATTCATATCTCAAAAAACTAAACCGCACATTCTTTTTTACCTTTAATATTAATATAGTAATATCTTTGCTTTTGCTATGAAAATATGACAATATTGTTGTTAAGTATAGTCTATAACTTACATTAGTTATGTTTTGCCCATATATCACCATATTCTTTTAGCAATTGTGAATAATGCTGCTATGAACATTTGTGTGTAAATATCTGTTCACATCCTTGCTTTCAGTTCTCCTGAATATATTTCTAGTAGCAGGATTGCCAAATCATATAACAGTTCTATACTGAGCTTCCTGAGCAGCCACCAAATCATATTCCACGGAGGCTGCACCATTTTACACTCCCACGAACAGTGAAGGAGTGTTCCTATTTCTCCACATACTCTCTAGCACTTGTAGTTTTCTGTTGTTGTTTTTTTAAAATGGCCATTCTGTATGGTGTAAAATGATATCTCATTGTAATTTTGATCTGCATTTCCCTAATAGCTAGTAATGTTGAGGATCTTTTCATGTGCCTTGTGATCATTTGTATTTTCTCTTTGGAAAAATGTCTATTCAAGTCTTTTATCCATTTTTTAATTGGGTTTGTCATTTTGTCCTTTTGATCTCTTTATATAACATGGAAATCAACCCTTTGTCAGATCTGTGGTTTCTGAAGATTTTTTCTCATTGAGTTGACTGCCTTTACACCTTCTTAAAAAAATAGTTTGAAATGAAAAAGTGTTTAATTTTGAGGCAGTCTCATTTATCTATTTTTTATTTTCATTTCATTGCTTGTGCTTTGATGTAACATCCAAGAAACCATCAATGGCCACAAGAATTTGAAGATGATTGTCTACATTTTCTTCTAGGAGTTTTATGGTTCTAGTTTTTATATTTGGATCCTTGACCCATTTTGAGTTAATTTTTGTATAAGGTGTGAGACAGGGGTCCTCTTTCTGACTTTTAGATATGGATATACAGTTTTCCAAGTGCCATTTGTTGAGTAGGCTGCTGTGACCCAACTGAGTTTGACAGCCTTGTCAAAAATCACTTGACTATAGACATGAAGGTCGATTTCTGGATTCTCAATTCGATTCCATTGGTCAATCGGTCTATTTTATGCCAGTACCACGCTGCTTTTACCACTGTATCTAGATAAAATGCTTTAAAGTCATGAAGTGAAATTCTTCCAACTTCGTTCTTCATTTTAAAGATATTTTTGGCTATTTGGGGGCCCGTACCCTTCCAGATAAATATGATAATTTATTTTTCCAATTCTACCAAGAATGGAATTTTTATCCAGATTGCATTAAATCTGTAGATTGGTTTGGGTAGAATTGACATCTTAATGGTATTTAGTCTTCTAACCCATGAACACAGAATATGCTTCCATTTATTTAGATCTTCTTTGGTTTCTTTTAGCAACGTTTTATAGTTGTCTAAATACAGGAACTTTATGTCCTTGGTGAAGTTTATTCCTAAACGTTTGATTCTTGTAGTTGCTATTGTAAATGGAATTTTTTTCTGACTTTCTCCTCAGATTGCTTATTAGTAGTGTATATAAACCCTATTGACTTTGTGTATTAATCTTGTATCCTGCCACTTTGCTAAAATTGTCTACTAGTTCTTGTGGTTTTATTGTAATTTTTTCAGATTTTCTAAGTATAGGATCATATCATCAGTAAATAGTGAAAGTTTTTCTTCTTCCTTTCCTTTTTGGGTGATTTTATTTCTTTTCTTGCCTAAATTTCTCTAGCTAGAACTCTAGCACAATATTGGATAACAGTGGAGAGAGTGGATATCATTGTCTTGTTATCAATCTCAACAGTAGAGCTTTCAGTTTTCAACCACTAAGTACAATATTAGCTGTGGGTTTTTCATATATGCCCTTTATCATATTGAGAAAGTTTCCTTCTATTCTTATCTTTCAGAGTGTTTTTTAATCAAGAAAGGATGTTGTATTTTGTCAAAAGCCTTTTCTGCATCTATTGAGATGATCATGTGATTTTCTTCTTCAGTTTATTAACATGGTGTATTACACTGATTTCCTTACGTTGAACCACCCTTGCATACCTGGTATAAAGCCTATTTGATTGTGATGTTTACTTTTTTAATGATTTTTTTTAAATTTGACTAGCAAGTGTTTTGCTGAGGATTTTTGCATCTATATTCATTAGAAAAATTTGGTCTGTAATTTTTTCCTAATATTTTAATTTGGCTATGGTATTAGGGTGATGTTGGCTTCATAGAAGCAGTTTTGTAGCATTCTTTTCTGTTCAATTTTTTTTGAAGAGTTTGAGCAAGACTGGTATTAAGTCTTCTTTAAATGATTGGTAGAATTCATCTGTGAACCCATCTGACCATGGACTTTTCATTTTGGAGAGTTTTTGATGACTTTTAATATATTTACTGGTGATTGCTTTGTTGAGGTTTTCTATTTCTTCTACGATCAGTGTGGTTTGTTCGTTGGTTTCTAGGAATTTGTCCATTTCATCAATTTTTCCATTTCAGTTGTCCAGTTTGTTGGCATACAGTTGTTCATAGGATACTCTTTTGATCTCTTTTATTTCTGCTGGATCAGTGGCAATGCCCCCCTTCTTATTTCTGATTTTACTTATTTGCATCTTCTGTCTTTTTTCATTTGTTAATCTAGTGATGGTTTTTTAAAAAAATTGTTTATTTTCTCGAAGAACCAACATTTACTTGTGTTGATTCTTTCTACTTTTTTTTTGTTCTCCATTTCATTTATTTCTGTTCTAATCTTTTATATTTCTTTCTTTCTGCTTGCTTCAGGCAAGCAGAAGGAAAGAAATGATCATGTTGGTGATTTTTCTCTCTTGCCTTGTAGTTTTATTTCACAGCGTTTTAAATTTTTGGTTCATCTTTTTATAAAACTTTAAGATTGCCCAGTTTAAGTTATCAAAACGGGGGCAGGGAGCTGTGAATGGGCAACAGACCAGATCTATGGTGCCTGGGAGAGACAAGCCTTGTCCTCCTTCACTTTGCAAGCTGGCCAGCAGATGGCACTCTTTGGCAAACCTTTCCACGGAGAAGACTCCAATTTCCAATAAACAGCTCTTCTGTACCAGCAATTTGGGTTATGGTAGTTACATTTGCCAAAGGGAAACCACACACAATCCTCAGCTGCACTCCTCTTCCCAGGGAGTAATATGACCTTTCCCATCTCCATTGGCCACTCAGTCACAGGTTTCAACAATGTTGGTTACCTTGGGGGTGGGGGATGGGGCAGCGGTGCCAGCTGTGCCAGGGCAACAACTTAAGGTTATTCCTTTGGCCACTTGTTCTCTCCATCCCCAGTCCCTCCTAGACGATAAGATACATATGGCACTTTACTCGTCTGCAGGTCCCCAAAGTGGCTGCCTCAGACAACTTCCACACTTTCTCCCCAATATTGAAAGAAAGCTGTGCCCTGCCTGAGCTACTCCAATACCATCTTTCATGCAATTTTAAATTTTTAAAATTCTTATAATTAACCTTAAAGGGATTCAGAGATATATAGATATTCACAAATCTTGAACATGCCTGATGAAAATTAAAACAAGGAAATGTGTAATTATGAGACAAAACTCACTTCTCTCACAAAAGAAACAAACTAATTTCTCTCTAATAATATAGGATGTTAGGAGAAAATTTAAAAATACCTTTAAAGTTACAGAGGAAAATATTTCAGAATTTTTTACATAGCCAAACTTAATCAATTAAGAATATTTTCAGACATGCTAGGATTTAAAAGATTCCTTCCTATATGTACTTTCTGAGAGAAGTTTGCTTCCCATATGTACTTTCTGAGAGAATAGAGAGAGAGAGAGGGAGAGAGAGAGAGAAAATCGAAGGAGAAAGGAGAAGAAAAAGGAGAAGGGAAAGAAGGAAGAGAGGAAGGCAAAAAAAGTATTCTAATGGGAGGAAAAACAAGATAATAAGGAAAAAAGAAAACATTTTAAGTTCTAAGAAACTTTTGGAATGCAAAATGAAGGGTAGTGAGGTTCCAGTTTATAGCCATGCCAGTTAATTGAATAGGCAGAACCTCAGGTTTAAGCAGGACCTAAAAGGATTTGAATCTTCCACTGGGCAACCTAAAGGCCTGTGCCTTCCCCCCTCGTCACTCAGCAGTCCCCTGCCCAGTGTCGCTCTGAGAAATAATGCAACAGCCCTGCTTGTCATTCACTGCCTGTGTGTGCACAGTGATATAAGTTATAAACTGAAAGATATTCCTCAAGTACACGAAATCAGTGTTAAGGGATGCAATTACTGTACCTGAAAGTATTTTAGAAAAATTTATGGAGTCACAAAGCTACTAAAGCTGGGAGGACAGCAGTGCTGTTTAAAGAATGTCTTAAACTATCCTGTGTGTTTGATACTCTATTTTCCTGTAACAGGTATGACCTTAGAAACAAGGTCTATTGCTCAATAGTACATTACCAATTTTAAAAATTGTTCTGTGTCATGCTACCATAGGAATCAGATGAAGACCAATCTCTAATTTTGCACATTAACCTCAGTATGTGGGAATTGAAGCAACATATCACTATGATCACACCTGAAATGATACTTAAAAGGTACTAAATTCAAATGTATTTTTAATTCTGAAAATTACCACAACCTTATATTTTTTAAAAGGTTTTCTTTTTACTCTGAATTTTAAAATAAGCTTTCATTTTAAAACAATAAGAACAATCTGTTTAAAGATAAAGCCAAGATCAAAATACACCAAATGAATAAAATAAAATGAATTCAATTTGTTAGGGTAGAATTAATTTCTCACGGTATGAATTTTTTTAAATTATGCATAAAAATAGGAGCATAAAACTCTAGCAATTTGGACACTCATTTTCAACATTCGTTTGAATTCCTCCCAATATCTATGTGTCCGAAATTGCTTATTTTTAGATATTATCTATAGAAAAGAAAACAGTTCTTAAAATATAACCAGAAAAGAAAATTATTTACATAATTACAATAATTTCATAGAAGTATCATTAAGAAGAATTTTGAAGTTCTTTGTGAATATTAAATTACGGCAAATGTTAGGATTAAATAAACGTTCTATTAGCTAAATAAAATGGACTTGTAAAATCATTGTTATTTAAACACAAATAAGAGAAGAAACTATATATAAGATGAATACAACTAATGAGCAATAATGCTTGAATTATTTATGATTTAGGAAAACTGAAAATTTGGTGGGAATAAATTACAAAAGCATGTACAATGTTCAAAATTCTGAGCTGGAAGAAAGTTAGTAATGTTCATACTTGAACTTCATTATCCTATAATATTCTGGGATTTTTCATTAGCTTATTTTGTATTGTTTGAAAAATAAAATCCTTCCTCTTCCATCTACTTCTAAATCCTCTCCTCCTGAAAGCTGTAGCACACCTGTCCATTCCTGCAAGAACTACCTCCAGTTGTTATGGTCAATCAAAGCATATAGTCAGTATCAATCCCACAGTCTGTGGCTCAACATCCTATCATACTAAAATCTGTGCATCTTTTTGAGAAAAAGGTTTTTGCATGTTCAGAGGACCAAATGCCTTATGCAACCTTGACCCCAATTTCTTGGTCAACGGTTTTATAAACTGCTAACAGCTCTCCCCATAACTAGGCCTTGGTGTTGCTCTTAGCAGTTCCTCTTCTGTGAATTAGTGCTTTGTTCTTAAATATTTATCTTGGTTTTAATGCTTTTATGCCTTCTGACCTGTCTCTCTAATGTAGACTGTTTGCTTCATGATTTCCAAAGATCGTGCCTTATAAAGCCTGAGTCTGTAGCTATTTTAGCTTTTGGAATATACAATGAAGTCACCTTTGCCCATATATGTAACCTACTTCTATATACTTCAGTCTGCTTTTGTCATTCCCCATAGATAAAATTCTTGCTTGACTAACGATTCTGAGGCAGGATCAGTTTCTTCAGAGAACAGAGATAATTTACAATGCCCAAACTCCCAACTACAACTAAATGTGGTTTTATCCTGCAGAAAGTAATTAAACAAAGTCTGTTTAAATCTCAAAATATGAAGAAATGTTAATGCTTGCCTATGCATGCACATACATTCAGGAATTCTTGGGACATAAAAACAGCTACTTCTCTTAAAATGGCTTTTCAAACATTAGAGAGCATTTCTCATGCAGGGATGAATTTTAGAGTTTGCATTGCAAGCTTATCAGAGTAGACAGTATTATCATACAAGTAAAAAAAAAAAACGCTATTATATGGGCATTTTCTTTACCCTCTAATGGAATTTTCCTTGTGATTTTAAGTATAAAAATAAATGGCATGGTTTTAAAGATAGTGAACCTGAACCAAATAGCAATGAAACAATACAATACGAACAGGGACAATCCCTTACTTTTAAAACTCACTGTCTAGCTAGGTTTTAATTGTATAGCCTTATCAGGTAATAATGATCCAGTCAGGAAAACAGAAACCATGTTAAGTATTTCAAAGAGAGGGAATTTAATACAGAGAACTGATTACATAGATGTTATAGGCTGAAAGAACCAATAGAGTCAGTGGAGGCATCTGAGGATTAATTACAACAGAAAGTGCTAAAGTAATCTGAGCTGTAGAAAATAAGAGACGTGAGGTTCTTGAACATCCGTATGTGGGCATGTGTGGCTAGTGTTTGACTTTCACAGGGACCCACCCTGAGGCCACAGTGCAGACCCGGGAAGGGCGGGTCACTGCATGTATGCTACCACAGGCATGGCAAGATAGGTTAGTGGCCGGTAGAGCCCAAAGAAGCAGGAGCCTGGAAAATCAGCCTCCTTTTCCCTCCTTCCATGTTTAGCTCCTTTGCCGGTGATTCCCATTGTCATATTCTAAGAGCAAGCAGGCTAAAAACAAGAGTCCGGAGATGTGGTTTGCAGATCCCAGGCTCTACATCACATAGCAGAGGATGGAGGGGTTGCAGTAGGGATGAGAGACAATATATAAATAATCAGCACAGTTGCATAGGCACAAGAACACTTTAAAAATATAATCTGGCTCTCTTGATACTGAGGGCTGAAATTCAAATCCCAAAGTTGATTGTTAAGGATTTTTCCATAATGGTTATTTCTTATTCTTTATTACATACTTCCAGTTCTATAATAACCTCATCAAGTCCAAATATTCTTTATGCTCAAATGTAGTCGGTTGATTGCATATTAGGTATCATCAAAAAAGAAACTTTTAAAATAGATAAATCTTAAATTAACTCAATTAAATCATTTAAACATCAAAAAATATTTGCATTCACCACGGTATGCCAGTTTTTAATTTTTTTTTATTCAGAAAGTAAAATATGTGTAGTTCTAGTTTCTTCAGAGAAATTAAATTGAGCAGTTATTGGGCCTAATTTCATGTACAGATATGTTTACTTATTTGGCAAATGAATATGTCTGTAAAAGAACCAATGTGGTGGTAATATATCAAAGTACTTCTCTAAGAAAATAAAAAACAATTCCAAAAATATTATACATCTTTTTCCACTAATTTAAAGGATTAAATAAATTGTTTATTTTTACTGAGTAGTTCAAATTATAAAGTGTCTCTCATCCCACTGCCTTAAAAAATGAGTGTGCTGTTGCATTATTCATACCAAGCAATATTTCAATAGATTAGCAGTTTAAGTAAGAATAAAATACATTTTTGAGCATTTCAAACAATTATACCATTGGAAAAGACTTGTAAACATTATGGATTATGAGATTTTGCTGCCATCTTCTGATGAAAATATTTTATAAGGAAAATAAATGTTCAGAAAATATTCAAAGGGAAGTTTCTCAATGGGTGTTATTTGACTTTGGGAATGAAATGCTGGGGAGAACATATGAAAACAAGTTGAATTAATAAAACACATAGGACTTCTGACCATTTCTGTTTTCTCAAACATCCTCCTACCATGATGCCTAATTTCATTTTTTGCCATTCTTAAACCAGAGATTCAAAATTCCCTGTAATAAGGTGGAATATGAGTAACTGGGAATGTTTACATGCTCCCTTTTAAATTGGTAAATGTAAATATTACAACATAATGACCTTTAAATAATTGCAAAAGTAATCAATGATATCTCAATCTTGAGATGATTGAGGATATTTACCATGAATACAAAGGCCTTGAGATTCATTGTATTAATCCTTTCAGATGTACTTTTAAACTCCTATTTTTTAATCTATAACTCTCTGAAGGAAAGGTTAGTGAGATATTAACCTTCCATTTATTCAGATGATTAAGTTAGAATGCAGGGCTTGTTTCTGACATGAATTTGCAGTCTAATTTTATACTAGACACACTTGGGCCCTTAGTTCAGAATGAATTCAAAGCTTCCCAATCTCCAGTTATGTAACATTGAGCCTATGCATTCCAGCATAATCTTCTGAAGTGACAAAAATGCTGGCTTCCCATTTTTTCTTTTCTCTCAACTCTACCTCTCACTTTTGCAATGACTAATTCAAGATATAAGAAAGTATATTTGTTTGTAGAATAATTTGGAATAGAAAATAATGGGCCAAATCCAATGGTTCAAGCTCTTATACTCTCTACTGGTGACTGCTTTACTAGCTGGATAATGCCCAAATTATGGAATGGAGCTAGATGTAATGCTCATCAGAAATGTTAAAAATTCCTTCTTTGGGACTCCTCTCCTCTTTGGATTTTTACATTAGACTCTTCCTCTAATTGCTTCCCATAATCTTCCCATTTGCCTGTCTCTTGAATTATCTGATATGTTAATTCAAATTTAAATGGAGAAGTTAGGTAAGACTCACTTAATACCGTTACAGGTATATTTTCATTTTTATAATTTTTATGAAAGCTTCATATTCAACTTATGCACAGAGCATAGCCCCTTCTTAGCATTGTGAAAGCAAAACAAGTACACCAATGATGATGGATAGTACATACTGCAACATTGTATGAATGGAAAAAAAAAAAGATCTCTATGGGTACATTTCAAAAAGCACATTTCTCTGGCTGCTTTCTAGGTACTTGGACTTGGTGAGGGGAGCTAGGTGCCTTTAAGCTATGCTTAAACTCACAGTCATATACAGGGTTCCGATTATTACAGGGTTTTCACTTGGGTTTTTCTGGTTTATTTGTTTTTTGAGGTCAATTTTTATGATATGTTTTCCTACTCTTTCTTCCCAGGCAATCGAATAAATGAGTCAATCAAATAAATAAGTAAATGTGGCAATTTCTCAGGGCTCTGTCCTAGGCCCCTTCTCTGCTAACTATATTTTCTCTCTTTTAGCAATCTCATTATCTTATCTCACTCCAAATCCAAAGTACCCCAAACTGAACTTCTTATGTTTCTTCCAAGTCTATTCCTTCTGCAATTTCAATAAATTGCTCCATTACCCACCTAGGAAATTCAAATTTACTTGTGATTCTTTACTTTTCTTCTCCAAAACTGCACATCTATTTCCATCTCCAATACGACGTCTCCATATGTCATCCTCACTTCTCACTATAACTTATTCTTTAGTCCTCTTGAGTCTTCTCATGCTGCCTCTACCTGTCCATCTCCAGTCTACTCTCCTCGCTGCTGCCACAATGGCCTTATAAACACGGATGTCTAGCCACGTTCCTTTCCTCCTCAAAATCCTTCCAGCCCTTCCTATTGCTTAGCGCCATGTGTGGTTATCCCCTGCCCAACACTACAGCTCAGCCGCATTTCCCTCCCTTGTTCCTCGTGCTGGGCTCCCTGCATTTTTCTGGACACAGCATGCTCTCTCACTTGACGACCATCACACAGAAATTTTAGGTCCAGAACACCCAATTTCCTTGCACCAAATTAGTGCATACTTCTTTACTTCTCAGCTTTGAAAGTTATTCTGAGCTCCAGATTAAATCGTTTTCCTCTCAATTCCCCATCCCCCAACAATGTACACTCCCCTCGAATCCCAATGTGGTTTGTTTTTGCCTTCACCACTTGAAATTTTGTTCTGTGTCTCCATGGACAGATCGTAAGCTCCATAAGGACAGGGACCTCTGCCATGTTCTTGAAAACATTTTAACCTTCTGACATAGTAGCTGACAAATCATAGGCACTTAATAAATATGAGGCGATTAACGTGACATTCATTCCTTTACTCAATCTACAAATATTCATTTTAAAACTACTAAAAACAAGGCAATGTGCTATTATGCTTATGAACAACCAAATTCAATACAAATTATTGGTTAGATTCAGTAAAACATGAAAACAAAATATCCTCTTATCTTTTAAGTTAATTTTATTCACAATATATGATCATCATGTGATTATTTATAGCCCTATCTTGCATTTCTCGTATTTTGTGGTACTTGTAGCTAATAAAAGATATAAAAACCCATGGGGATCTATTATTTCCATGACGAATATTGTCGAAATGCTATCTCAGAGAGGTAACTCTTCATTTATTCACATTTAATTTAGTAAATTTCAAGATATGACGTCATTTGCCAACTAGCATATTATGTTTCACATGTTTTTGATAAACTTTGAATTTCTTCCACTTCCTCACCTAAATTATCTGCCATGTTATAAATATGTTTCAAATATTTTAGGCTTCCAATTATGTTTAATGCAAGCAAGTTCCTTATGACTCTTATGTTGAAACAGTTAAAAAAATGTTTATGCTGCCTTACAAAAATATAACTATGTCATCATTACTGTTGATAAAATGAATTTCTGAACAGAGTTATTTTTCAAAGCATCTTTGGAGCAAGATTTTTCATCTTTAAACCTGTGCTGACTCTATTTAGTGTCAATGAGTTCAGTTTTCACTTTTATTTTCTTACTCTAGATATTTTATTTCCCAAATGATCTATAGATTGCTGGGAAAACCAGCTGTATCTACTAGTTATTATGAATAAAAAAGTATAATAATTAAAGGAATATTTTGTGTTCTTACATGCTTTAATGAAAATGACAAAAGCTTTGTGTATGCTAATTAAAATGTTATGCTGCTTAGATCAGTTTATAATCAGATATTGCATACACAGGGTATGAGATAAGAAATCTAAATTAAGAAAACTCTGATAGAGTGAATCAGCCAACTATCCACTTCTCAGTAATGAGCTTCACAAAATTAGTCTAAAATTCAGATGATAGAAATGGCAGGATATCTATAATATCCTGTGACTATAACTGAAATGTGTTTATTTGGGAAAATCTATTACCAGAAATTAAATTTCTTAATTTTACTTATTATAATGTGAGCTTGTTCAAACATTTGAAAATGAGGTTGAATCCGTAACAGATAATGATAAACTTATGCAAATCAGTCACATTTTATAATGTAGCAGATTGCATTGTTTATTAAGAACTAAAAACTTTAAATATATCAATGTTCACAAGAGTGGCAACACTCTAGTGAAGATAGTTTAAGGTAATTTTTAAATATATACACATGTAGAGACAAATGACCATTTTTTAAAATACACTTCCTCTTTGTAGAAGAGAAACTTATGATGTTGCTCTAGGGAAGTACACAAAGCAAAGCTGCTGAGGTCTTAGTCTTGTTATCTAAAAAATGTGTTGGTGCTATTGCTGAGGTCATTATTTATTGATTGATTGATTCATGTATTTAGTAGCATTACAGGAGATTATTGAATCATGTTACACCTTGCCAACTAAGCTCTAAAGTGTGTGAGGAAAGAAATATTTGCATTCCCAGATGTCTCCAGACAAGTTGACCGCCCGGCGGGTACCACCGAAGGCAATGCGCTGACAGGCTCCTCCCTGGTTCACAGGGCAGCGGCATCGGGATCACCTGGGAGGTTGGAAGAAATGCAGAATTTTGGACCCCACTCCAGATCTAGTAAATGAGAATCTCAATTTTAACAAGACTCTCAGATCATTCAACTCACATTAAAATTGGAGAAGACTGATGTGAGAGACATGATGTTTAATTTAAAGATGGGGGGTTGAAGCCTAACTTTGTCGTATTTATATGTGTGAAAATATTCATAGCAACTTTATTCAAAATAAACAAATCATGTAAACAACTCAGATCTCCAGTAGGGGGAGGGGAGGGATAAACACAGTGTAGCACATTCAAACAATGGAATCCTACTGAGCAAGCAAAGTGAAATAAACAAATAAATAAAATTACACTAGCAGAAAACTACAAAAAACACCATGGAAAAATCTTAATAACTTGAAGTTAAGTAAAAGAAGCCTGGAAAAAATGATAAGGTGTAAGATTCCACTTATATGAATTCTAGAAAATACAAAAGTACAGCACTCCACAAGGTGGGAGTGCTTTCTGGTGCCAAAGAAGGATAGGGGCTGTGGCTTTTGACTGAAGGCTTTTCCCTCATGACTGTACTTTTAAAGGTTTTATTGGGTGTGAACTTGCTGCTGACTTCTCAGGTGGGAAATGACTGTAGGCCTTCCCACACTCTATGCCTCAATGACGCTGAAGAGGTACCTAAATGTCTTTGAATCTTTTTTCCTTATCTGAAACTTCAGATGAGATTAAGTACCTTGACAATCTCAGAATTATTATGAAACTCTGACATTTCACTAATATCTAAATATTTGAGAAAAGGTTCTGCAACCTGTACCAGAATGATGAATAAAGTCATATATAGTTATAAGAAAATCAGTCTTTTGTCATATGTGTTGCATGCTTTGCATCTTTTCACTTATCTTTGACTTCAATATTGGCATTTTTATTCTATACAAATGTAATGTTTATAGAGTCAAATATATTGTTTTTGCTTCCTTTATGGCTACATATTATTATTATCGTTATTATTAATATCTAGAAAAGACTTTCTAACTCCAATGTAACAAATACATTCTCTCATTTTTTTTTTTACTAATTCCATGGTTTCATTTATTTCCAATATTTTTCAAGTAAAACATACAGAACAATAAAAAATACTAAGTTTCTGGTCCCACAAATTTTGCCAGAATAAACAGATACATGCATTCATAATCCATATCTAGAAATCTTACCACCAACCCCAAATCCAAATCTCCACTTGTGCTCCTTTCCAAACAACCACCCATCCTTCCTTTCCAATGGTAACCACTATCCTGATCTCTGCAACCACAGGTTAGTTTTGCTTGTATTTCACTGATTATGGTGCTCAACAAAAATGATAAAAGGATGGAGTAAAAGCTGTAAACCTATCACAATCATATATGATGTTTCCTGATTTATAAGAGGCAAAGATCTGGGTGAGAGTGTTTTCAACACCTTAACAGAGTTTTGCAGAGTCAAAAGGTAAAATGATGCTGTCTGGCTCATCCTAAATACTCTGGATCCAGTTACAAAAGAAAGGGATGAGCTAAAGGCTTCTGGTTTGCAACTTAAATGCCACATGAATGATGTGAAAGTTTCTATGTGTGCTCTGAAAGAAAATCTTGTTTCATGCAGCCACAGGCTTGAGATCTCTGAAAACCAGACTCAGACTGTCATTGTATGAGTAACAGAGTTACAAAGGAAACTAAAATCTCAGCCTCGCAGGGTATCTGCTGTTAAAGTAAAGGCATTCATTGGAAAGGAGTGAAACCCTGAGTATTGGGATGAAGACATATTGGATGATGATGTTATTGGTGAGGATGTTGGAACCCTAAATACTGCTAAGTCTTTGCCAGATAAACCTGTGGTGGCCTGCCCTGTGGAGACCACACTTTCTCAACCATGTATCACCCATCTTCCAGCCTGCCCCAAGGAGTCCAGACCTCCTTCCAGCCCTGAGGTGGGTACCAGCCAAACAAAAACATGCACTGCCCAGCCTCTGGCCTCCCCCGAGAGTCTGGACCTCCTCCCAGCCCAGAGGCAAGTACCACCCAAACGCCAGCATGCACTGCCCGACTTTCAACCTGCCCTGAGCAATCTGCCTTCCGACACCTGCCTGAAGAGATGAATCCTGTCTTACCAAATGAAAGTACAAAGGAATGTCCTGAGATTAGTAGCTTGCAAGATATTTCTAATCCTTCTCTTTAACAACCCCCACCACCCCTCTTCTCTTTGAGACCTAATTACTAGACTAAAATCACAACAAGCTCCCAAAGGCACAATACAAAATGTGATCCATGAGGAAGTATGCTATACTTTAAAAGAATTGCCATGGATTTTCCAACTTTTATAGACAGAAATCAGGGGAATATGTGTGGGAATGGATACTAAGGGTGTGGAATAATGGTGGAAGGAATATAAAGTTGGATCAGGCTGAATTTATTGATATGGGCTGTATTAGTCAGCCAAAGGGGTGCTAATGTGAAACACCAAAAATGGGTTGGTCTTTATAAAGGGTATTTATTTGGGGTAGAAGTCCACAGATACCAGGCCATAAGCATTAAGTTTCTTCTCTCACCACAGTCCATTGCCACGTGTTAGAGCAAGACAGCTGCTGGCATTTGCCAGGGTTCAGGCTTCAGGGGTTCCTCTCTTCCCGGGGCTGCGTTTCTCTCTGGGCTTAGCTCCTGGTTCCTCCACAAGGTCAGCTGTAGATGACCAGGCAAATGGCTTGCTTCTCTTCTCCTGGGGCCTTCTTTCCAACATCAAAACTGCTTCTCAAAAGACTGCTTCTCCTCTGTTCTTTGCCTTGCCTTTTACATTCAATTCCCCACCCACCAGGGG
>JAQZBX010008083.1:10176-48992 GCA_029593785.1 Cabassous unicinctus | reverse complement strand
ACATTCCTCAAAGATTAGGGTGGTTAAGGTCAGCACCCCATAGGTCTGAGAGGGGTGTACCTGACCCCATGGATTAAAGAAGGCCAGGTGGTCAACTCATTGCTCTGAGAGGGTTGAACCTGTGTGCCAAAGGTTAGGGGGAATGTTGTCTTCACCTCACTCTACTAGGGGTGCTAAAACTCTAACCCAAAGATTGGGTAAGGTGTGGCAATCACCCCAACACTCTTGCAAGGTGAGGTCTGGAGCTTGGCTGACATCCAGATGCTTGATGAGGGTAGAACCAAGAAAATGGCTGTTGGGCAAGTCTGTGGAAAGGGTAGGTTCCCATGTGGCCCCAAGGAGAAGAAACCATTGTCTTAAGAATGACTCTCAGACTTTGAAATCGAATGGAGGATGCCCTGCCGGTTTACTGAACTGTAGAGGATCCATGACTCATGTTTAACATCCCAATTTCTCCTTATGATAATGAAAATGTTTATCCTTTGTCTTTCCATTGTGTATTGGAAGCAGTTAAATGGTTTTTTAAGTTTCAGAGGTCTACAGCAGACGGGATTTTGCCTGAAGAGAAACTGTATTTCTTTAAACTGCCTATGATATTTATTTGTACTTGAATGTTACTGATTTAAGGATTTTTGAATACTGTAATGTATTTTTGGAATTCAGAGGGTGGAGTGTAGCCATTGGGCAATTTGATATAATTATGAATTCCAAAAATATAATTGGATCATGCTTGTAAACTGATCTGTTAATCTGGGCATGATTAAGTTATGATTAGGGCGTTGACTGGGCCACATCAGTAGGGCATTGAGCCCCACCCCTTGGTGGGTGGGGGAAGAAAATATAAAAGGCATCACAAAGAACAGAGTTGCAGCCATTTTTGAGAAGCAGTTTTGATGTTGGAGTTTTGATGTTGGAAAGAAGGCCCCAGGAGAAGAGAAGCAAGCCATTTGCCTGATACTCTACAGCTGACCTTGTGGAGGAACCAGAAGAGATAAGCCTGGAGAGAAATGCAGCCCTGGGAAGAGAGGAACCCAAGAAGCCTGAACCCTGGCAAACGTCAGCGGCTGTCTTGCTCCAACACGTGGCAATGGACTTTGGTGAGAGAAGAAACTTAACGCTTTATGGCCTGGCATCTGTGGACTTCTACCCCAAATAAATACCCTTTATAAAGACCAACCCATTTTTGGTATTTCACATTAGCACCCCTTTGGCTGACTAAGACAGGAGGTTTTTGATTATTGAGTCTATCTCTTTACTTGTAATTGGACTGTTGAGTTCATCAATTTCTTCTTTCATCAATGTAGGCTGTTTGTGAGTTTCTAGAAATTTGTCCATTTCCTCTAAATTATCATTCTTGTTAGCATATAATTTTTCAAAGTCTCTTATGATACTCTTTATTTCTGTGGGATCAGTAGTGATATCCCCTTGCTCATTCCTTGTTTTGTGTATTTGCATCTGTTCTCTCTTTCTCTTTGTTAGTCTGGCTAAGGGTTTGTCAATTTTATTGATCTTCTCGAAGAACCAGCTTTTGGTTTTATTTTTTCTAGTGCTTTCTTATTCTCTATTTCATTTAGTTCTGCTCTAATCTTTGTTATTTCCTTCTTTCTACTTCCATTAGGTTTAGTTTGTTGTTGTTTTTCCAGTTCCTCCAGGTGTGCAGTTAGGTCTTCAATTTTATCTCTTTCTTCTTTTTTAATATATGTATTTATGGCTATGAACTTCCCTCTCAGGACAGCTTTGGCTGCATCCCATAGGTTTTGATATGTTGTATTGTCATTTTCATTAGTTTCAAGGTAGTTACTACTTTCTTTTGAGATTTCCTCCTTGACCCACTGTTTGTCTAAGAGTGTTTTGTTTAACTTCCATATCTTTGTGCCTAATCTGTTTCTGTGGCCCTTAGTGATTTCCAATTTCATTCCATTGTGGTCAGAGAAATTACTTTGTATAATCTCAATCTTTCTGAAATCATTGAGAGTTGTTCTGTGGCCTAGCATGTGGTCTACCTTGGAGTATGATCCATGTACACTTGAGAAGAATGTAAATCCTGCTGTATTTGGGTGTAGTGTTCTGTACATGTCTATTAGTTCCAGGTCCTCTAATGTATTACTCAGAGTCTTTGTTTCTTTATTGATTGTCTGTCTAGATGTTCTGTCTAATGGTGATAATGGTGTATTAAAGTCCCCCACTATAGTTGTAGAAGCATTTATTTCTCTACTTAGTTTTTCCAGACTTTGCCTCATTTATTTTGAGGCAACCCGATTAGGTGCATAAATGTTTGTGATTGCTCTCTCTTCTTGAGAGATTACCCCTTTTACTAATATATAGTGTCCATCTTTGTCTCTTACAATAGTTTTGCATTTAAAGTCTATTTTGTCTGATATTAGGATAGCTACTCCTGCCCTTTTTTGGCTATTGTTTGCTTGTAAAATTATTTTCCAGCCATTCTCTTTCAGCCTCCTTGAATCCCTGGGTTGAAGGTGGGTTTCTTGTAGACAGAATATAGATGGATCATATTTCCTTATCCATTCTGCCAATCTGTGGCTCTTGACTGGTAAGTTTAATCCATTAACATTCAGTGTTATTACTCGCAACAAATTTCTTACATCAGCCATATTTTCTTTGGGTTACTGTATGTCATATGTTGTTTTTATTTCTCTTTTTGTCTTTTTAGTTGTTCTTACACTCTCCTCCAACTCTCTCTCCCCTGTTTTTTCCTTTCAACTTGTAGAACTTCCTTTAGTATTTCTTGAAATGCAGGTTTCTTATTGGCATATTCTCTTAATTTCTGTTTATCTGTGAATATTTTGAACTCTCCATCATTTTTGAAAGCCAGTTTTGCTGGATAGAGAATTCATGGCTGGAAGTTTTTTTCTTTTAGTACTTTGACTATGTCATATCACTACCTTCTTGCCTTCATGGTTTCAGATGAGAAATCAGCACTTAATCTTATTGTGCTTCCCTTGCATGTGATGGTTCTCTTTTCCCTTGCTGCCTTGAGCATTTTCTCTTTGTCTTGAGCATTGGACATTTTGACAAGTATATGTCTTAGAGTTGGCCTGTTAGGATTTAAACTGTTTGGGGGGCGCTGTGCTTCCTGGACATGTACATCCATCTCTCTCAATAGGGTTGGGAAGTTTTCAGCCATTATTTCCTTCAACACTCCTTCTGTTCCCTTTCCCTTCTCTTCTCCTTCTGGGATGCCTGTAATGCATATGGTTGTGCATTTTGTGTTGTCAGTTAAATCCCTGAGTCCCTGCTGGATTTTTTCTATCTTTTTATCTATCTGTTCTACTATCTGTTTGATTTCAGATGTACTGTCTTCCACATCACTAATTCTTTCTTCTGCCTGTTCAAATCTGCTGTTATGTGAATCCAGCGTCTTTTTGATTTCTTGGATTGTGCCATCAATCACCATGATATCCGTTATCTTTTTATGTATGTTTACAATTTCTTCAGTATGTTCTCCCAGTGTCTTCTTAATATTCTTAATCTATTCCTTCACTTCATTAAGTTGTTCCATAATATTTGCTTGGAAAGCTTTGATTAGTTGTTCGATGTTCTACATCTCTTCCTGGTTTTTAGTTTGTTCAGTGGACTGGTCCATGTCTTCCTGTTTGTAGTTTTTTGTTGCCCTATAGTCATCATTTTATCTTGATGGGTTTATTCAGTTTATTAGCTTCTCTCTCTGCTCTAGAGTTTTATTTAGCTGGTGGTTCTGTGTGTTTGTTAAGTTTTCTCTTTGACACTTTGTTCTTCTTATTTTATTTCCTTGCTTCTTTCTATGTTCCCTTGAAGGCAAAAGATTAGGGCCAGAGGAATCCAAAGATGTGAGAAAGGAAGAAGGATAATAGTAATATTGATAAACATTAGAAGATGGGCCATATAAGACTTAGTAAAACTAATATTTAACTCATGTAGGCAATATAGAGTAATGGGAAAAAAGTGAAATGCCTACAATGGACTGAGAAACAAAATAGAGGAAATATATATATAATGCTTTAGAAGGCCAGAATGATGAGGAGAGAGAGAAAGAGTAAAGAAAGGGCTGAAAGGAAAAAGTTAATAATAATAAAAAAGAAGAAAACAGAATAGATAGAATAGAAATTGACACCCTTGAAGGTGTGGGATAATGAAAAAGGTGGTAAGTAAGAAACCACCAACAAAAAGCAGAAGGCAGAAAGATAAAGGAAGGAAAAGAAATACCGTTGGAAGACAAAATCAATATAGACAGAGAATGGGAAATCACAGAAGAAGAAGCACAGCAAAGAAGAGACAAACTAGCAGCACCTAATTTTGAAAAAAAAAGAAAAAAGGGTGGGGGAGGAAAGAGGAAAGAAAGCAAGAGACAACAAATAAACAAAGAAAAACCAAACAACCACACAAGCAAGCAGCCAAACAAAGCTAAGGAAGAACAGTGTTCCTTCTTGGGCCCTTGTGGGACCCTCAGCCTGCTTGTGTTCATCAATCAATTGCCCTGCAAGGTTCTGTCTGCAGGTTTTGTGGCAGATTTTAGCAATTAAACTAAGTTAAAAAAAAAAATTTTTTTTTAAGTGACTGTATTTTTTTTTTTTTTTGATAAATAAGGGACTCACAACAAGGCCTCTTCTAGACCACCCCCTTTACCAAGGGGACCCTAAATAGGCTCATGGAAACTAATCAAGCACTTCCCACTTCCTGGCCTCCCCAGGGGAGCTGAAGCTCTGATGCTTGTCAGTGCAGAATGATAAAATTGGCTGACTCTGCCCCCTCCGGAGCCAAGCCTCAGTATCACCGGGCTGTTAGGTAAATCAGGCTTCCTCAGCAGATTCGCTTCTCCCCTCAGCCTGGTGCCACTTCAAGCCGGCTTATTTTCTCCCCAAAGCTGTGAGGAGGTCCAGGCAACCAAACACACAGAAAGGAAACCCTCAGCACCTTCTGTCAGAACCCTCCCACTCTCGGATAATGCTCCCTCTCACCAGGTTGCCGGCGGGAGTCAGGGCGTATCCCTGAGCAGCTAGGTAGATCAACCTTCCTCAGCAGATTTGCCACTCCCCTCAGCCTGGTGCTGCTTCAAGCCAGCTATTTAGTTCCCCACAGCTGCAAGGGCTCCAGGCAGCCAAATCCACAGAAAGGAAACCGCTCTCGACCCTCCGCCAGAACCCTCCCACACTCGGAGAATGCTTCCTCTCACCAGGTTGCTGGCGGGAGTCACAGCTCATCCCAGCCTTTTTCCCTGAGGGTGGGGCTCAGCCGTCTGTGTCGACTACCACAGCCAGGGGAAGAATTCATGAATCTTTCCTGAGCTATCCACCTCACCGTCCAGCTCCCTCCAGTTTGATGTCCCCAAGGTTCTTGCTCCATGTGTCCCCAGCACAGACCACTCAGGCAGGATCCTGTCCCCAATTAGCCATCCTCCAAGAGTGAGTTAGTGAGTGCCCTCCTAAACCGATGCCATCTTGCCCCTGTTGGCTTTTATAAAGGGTATTTATTTGGGAGTAGAAGCTTACAGTCACATAGCTCTAAAGAGTCCAACTTAAGGTACCATAAAAGGTACTTTCTCACCCAAAGTCATTGGCCATGTGTTGAAGCAAGATGGCAGGTGATGTCTGCAAGGGTTCAGCATTCCTTCTTCCTCTTAAAGCTCTGTGATCCCAGCTTCTTCTGATCTCAGCTGTAGGCTGGCATAAGGCTTGTCTCTCTTCCAGGGGCTCACTTCTTTCTGGGCTCAGGTGCTCTAGTCTCTTCACAAGGTCAGCTGTAGACTATCAGGCTCATCTCTTTTCCCGGGGCCTCAGCCATGTCTAATGAGCTGTCTCTCTACCTCTGTGTTCTTCTTCTCTATGTATCTACTTTCATGTGAGAGTCTGTTTTATCAGCCCACCAAAGGGGCAGGGACTCAACTCTGAGTTGCACTCTAATGACATGGTTGATTCAAAGCCCTAATCTTAACATAATTTAATCAGACATCTCAGCCGAATCTAATACAATCAGAGGGTTATCATGCCCAGAGGAACAGACTGGTTTACATACATAATCTATATCTCTTTTTGGAATTCATAAATAATATCAAACTGCCACAGGAGGTGAATTGTGTTTCCTCGGCCTCTCTGGGAAACTGCAAGTGCTTCAGCCCACATGGACTGGTTAGTTGAGTGCCTGCGGTTCCATTCCCACCCCTTAAAGGGCAGAAGGGACAGTATTCCCATAGCCTCTCAGGGCAACTGCAAATGCTTTTAGCCAAAAAGGATTAGATTGTTGGATACTCAGGAGGGTACGTCCCCATCCCTGGCAGTGGAGGAGGGGGACCAGTGCTATATCAGTCCACCTGGGTAACTGTGGTTATTGTTTACTCACACGGCTTATTTTGCTGCCCAAACCTGCAGCTCCACCCTCAACCCATGCAGGGGAGGAAGGAGCATGAAGCTTCATCAGTCTCTCCAGGCAACTACAGATAGTCTTCACCTGCATGGCTTAGATTACTGCATACAGCTCCAGCTCTGTCCCTAACCCTAGCAGAGGAGAAAGGTAGGAGAAACTTCACTGGTTCCTTGGGCAATGCAGGCAGCATCAGCCTCCAAAATTTATAGTACCAACTACATCCTACTACACATACAGCAAAGGAGAAAGGATAAGAAACCCCTAAACTAAAGAGAGAAACTGTGCCCAGAAAAAATACATCCAGTAAACCAGATGCCAAGACACCAACAAAAAATTACAATCTATATTAAGAAATAGGAAGACATGGCCCAGTCAAAGGAAAAAGATAGGCCTCCAGATGACATAAAGGAGTTGAGACAACTAATCATAGATATTCAAACAAATCTCCTTAAGAAATTCAATGAGATGGCATCATATACAAGGGATACCCAATATGATTATGTACTGATTTCTCATCAGAAACAATGGAGGCAAGAAGACAGTGATATGATATATTTAAGATACTGCAAGATAAAAACTGTGAGCCAAGAATTTTATATCCAGCAAGATTGTCTTTCTGAAATGAGGGCAAGTTGAGAATATTCACAGATAAACAGAAACTGAGAGAGTCTGTAACTAAGAGACCAGCTTTGCAGGAAATACTAAAGGGAGTACTACAGCCTGAAAAGAAAAGACAGGAGAGAGAGGCTTAGAACCAAAGATACCAATAGATTGAGCATGAAAGGCTGGACAAAGAAATTCCTTGCATGCAGTAACCAAAAACAAAACAAAACAAAACAAAATGGGAGTACTTATATCAGATGAAATAGACTTTAAAGGCAAAATTATTATTAGACACAAGGAAGAGCATTATATATTAATAAAAGGGGCAATTCACCAGGAAGAAATAACAATCATAAATGTATATGCATCTAACCAGGATGCCCTAAATTACATAAGGCAAACACTGTCAAAACTGAAAAGAGAAATAGATGTCTCTACAATAATAGTTGGAGAATTCAATATACCACTCTCAGCATTGGAAAGAACATCTGCGTAGAGGATCCATAAAGAAACAGAAAGCTTGAATAATATGATAAACAGACTAAACCTAAAAGATATATACAGAACATTACACCCCAAAACAACAGGATATACATTCTTCTCAAGTGTTCATGGATCGTTCTCCAGTATAGACCGTATGTTGGGTCACAAAGCAGATCTTAATAAAAACAATAAGATTGAAATTATACAAGGACTTTCTCTGATCAAAATGGAATAAAGCTGGAAATCAACAACAGGCAGAAAAAGTGAAAATTCACAAATATATTGAAATTAAACAACATAGTCTTAAATAATCAGTAGGTCAATGAAGAAATTTTGAGAGAAATCAATAAATATCTTGAGATGAATAAAAAAGAGTACACAATATACCAGAATCTGCAGTGAAGGCAGTGCTGAGAGTGACATTTATAGCCCTCAATGTTTACATTAAAAAAGAAGAAAGAGCTAATATAAATGACCTAACTACACAGCTGAAAGAACTAGAAAAAGAATGGCAAACTAATCCCAAAGCAAGCAGAAGGAATGAAAGAACAAAGATCAGAGCAGAAATAAATGACATTGAGAACAAAAAACAATAGAGAGAATTAACAAAACCAAAAGTTTGTTCTTCAAGAAGAGTAACCCTTAGTTAAACTAGAAAAAAAGAAAAGACAAATAAAATAAAAAATGAAAACAGGGACATTACTACTGATTCCTAGAAATAAAAGAGATCATAAGAGGATACTATGAACAACTGTATGCCAACAAACTAGACAATGTAGATGAAATGGAAAAATTCCTAGGAACATATGAACAACCTACACTGAACTTAGAAGAAATAGAAGACCTCAACAAACCAATTACAAGTTAAGAGATTGAAACAGTCATCAAACAACTCCCCAAAACGAAAAGCCCAAGACCAGATGGTTTCACAGGTGAGTTCTACCAAGCATTCAAAGAAGATTTAATACCAATCTTACTCAAACTTTTCCAAAAAATTGAACAAGAAGTTTAATGCTACCAAACTCATTCTATGAAGCCATTATCACCTTAATACCAAAGCCCGACAAAGATAATATGAAAAAAGAAAGTTATATACCTTTTTCCCTAATGAATACGTACACAAAAATCCTCAACAAAATACTTGCTAATCAAATCCAACAACACATTAAAAGAATTATTCATCATGATCAAGTGGTTTTTACACCAGGTATGCATGGGTGGTTCAACACAAGAAAATCAATTAGCGTTAACACACCATATTAATAAATCAAAGAAGAAAAATCACATTATCCTATCAATTGACACAAAAAAGGCATTTGACAAAATACAGCATCCTTTCTTGATAAAAATACTACAAACAATAGGAACTGAAGGAAAATTTCTAAACATGATAAAGGCCATGTATGAAAAACCCACAGCTGATATTGTACTCAATGGTGAAAGACTGAAGCTTTCCCATTGAGATTGGGAACAAGACAAGTAAGTCCACTGTCATCACTGTTGTTCACTATAGTGCTAGAGGTTCTAACTAGAACAATCAGGCAAGAAAAAGAAATAAAAGGCACCCAGTTGAAAAGGAAGAAGTAAAACTTTTGCTGTTCACAGATGATATGATCCTATACCTACAAACTCCCAAAAATCTACAACAAAGCTGCTAGAGCTAATAAACGATTTCAGAAGAGTGGCAAGATACAAAATTAGTATGCAAAAATCAGTAGTGTTTCTATACACTAGTAATGCACAATATGAGGAGGAAATCAGGAAAAAAAATTCCATTTACAATAGCAACTAAAAGAGTCAAATATTTAGGAATTTACTTAACCAAGGATGTAAAGCACTTGTATTCAGAAAACTACAAGGCATTGCTAAAAGAAATTTTAAAAGACTTAAATAAATGGAATAACATTCCATGCTAATGGATTGGAAGACAAAATATCATTAAGATGTCAATTCTACCCAAATTGATATACAGATTCAATGCAATCCCAATAAAAATTCCACCAGCATCTTTGTAAAGGAATGGAAAACACAAGTATCAAATTTATGTGAACAGTTAAGGGGCCCCGAATAGCCCTAAACATCTTAAAAAGGAAGAGTGAAGTTGGAGGACTCTCACTTCCGGACTTTAAATCATATTACCTAGCTACAGTGGTAAAAACAGCATGGTAAGGGCATAATGATAGACACATAGACCAATGGAACCAAATTGGTGGTTCAGAAACAAACCCTCACATCTATAGTCAAGTGATTTTTGACAAGGCTATCAAACTTATCCAGTTGGGGCAGAAGAGTCTATTCAACAAATGGTGCTGGGAGAACTGGATATCCATAGCCAAAAGAAGGAAAGAGGACCCCTATCTTACTCCCTATACAAGAATCAACTCAAAATGGATCAAAGACCTAAACATCAAAGGCAGGACCATAAAACTCACAGAAGAGAACATAGAGAAACATCTACAAGACATGATGGTTGGTGGTGTATTCTTAAACCTTACACCAAAAGCACGAGCAATGAAAGAAAATCATGGATAAATGGAATTTCCTCAAACTTAAACATCTTTGTGATTCAAAGGACTTTGTCAGGAAGGTAAAAGTGCAGTCCACTCAATGGGAAAAAATATTGGAAACCACGTATCTGATAAGGGTTTTATTTCCATTCTACATAAAGAGATCATAAAAAAGCAAGCAATCCAGTTAAAAAATGGGCAAAAGACTTAAATACACATTTCTCCAAAGAAGAAATAAAAATGACCAAAAAGCACATGAAAAAAATGTTCAATATCACTAGCTATTAGGGAAATGCAAATGAGAAAGATGAGATATCATCTCACACCACATTGAATGGCCATTATTTTTAAAAAATCATAAAACAAGTGCTAGAGAGGATGTGGAGAAATAGGAATACCCCTTCACTTTTGCCTCTGTGGAAGACAGTTTTGTGGTTCCTCAGGAAGCTAATATATAACTGCCATATGATCCAGCAATTCCTCTACTAGGAATATATCCAGAAGAACTGAAAACTGTGACACGAACAGACATTTGCACACCAATGTTCATAGCGGCATTATTCACAGTTGCCAAAAGATAGAAACAACCCAAGTGTCCATGAACCAATGAATGTATAAATAAAAGAGGTACATACACACGATGAAATATGCTGCTGTAAGAAGAAATGAAATTGGGACACATGATAACATGGATGAGCCTTGAAGACATTATGTTAAGTGAAATAAGCCAGATACCAAAGGACAAATATTGCATGGTCTCACTAATATGAACTAAATATGAAGAATAAATGCATGGAGTTAAAACCTAGAGTAAAGGTTATTAGGAGATAAAAGGAGGGCTGAGAAGGTATACTGAGGCTTAATGTATGTGGAAGTTTTAATTAACTTGACTGTAAACGTGTGGAAATGGATAGAGTTGATGGTAACACAATATTGAGTAGAACTAATGCAGGTGGTCTATAAATGGGATTGTTGCTATAAAGGATAGTCTAGGGATGTAAAAGTCAATCAAAAGAAAGCTAGAGAATAATCTATGGACTGAATAACATAGCAAACCCGGAGGTGGATGAGAAATGTAGTTAATAGTACAAATACAAGAATGCCCTTCTATGAACTTAGAACAAATGTACATCACTATTGCAAGGTGGTAAGAACATGGAGAAGCGTGAGAAAAGTACAAGTAATGTAACCTATGGGCTACATTTAACAGCAATAGTGTAATATTCTTGCATCAATGCCAAAGAAGTACTGTGTTAATACTACGGAGGTATGGAAAAATATACCAAATTTATGCTATAGACCATAGTTAGTGGTTATAGTCTGATGATATTATCTCATAATCCATAACAAATGTTCCACAACAATGTAGTGTGTCGGTGGAGGTTTGTTGTATGGGAATTCCACACACGTTCATGATTGTTTTGTAAGTTCACCACCTCTCTAATAAAAATATATTTTAAAAATATATGAGGCAAAAGAGGAACAGACAAACCCATTATTATAGTTGAAAACTTCAACACCCTTCTGTCAGTAATTTATACATCAAGCAAGCAGAAAATCAGTAAATATATAGATAGCCTGAACACCACCATCAAGCAACTTGATCTGATTGACACTTACAGAATACTCAGCCCAATAGCAGATCACATTCTTTTCTTGCTTACATGGAACATTCACCAATATAGACCACATTCTGGGCCATAAAACACTCCTGAACAAATTTGAAAGGATAGGAATCATACAAAGTATGCTTTCAGACCACAGTGGAGTTAATCTAGAAGCAATAACAGAACGATAGTTGGAAAATCCTCAAATATTTGGAAATTAAGCAATACACCTCTAAATAACTCATGGGTCAAAGTCTCAAGAGAAATTTTAAAATAGTTTGAAGTGGCATGTCAAGTGTATTAGACTCTATTGTAAGTTTCTGCATGGAGTGATGGGCAGAAGAACTATAAAATGTACAGGGTTCAGAACAGAAACAGCCTTCAAAATCAGGCTGAGAAGATTAGTGTTTTTTCTGTAGGGTGACACTGTACCATTGATGTCACTGAGATAATATATGCATTTTAGAACATTCTCTATCATAAGTATAGATCAACCAAAAGGCTATGGAAATTTAGAAATGTCCAAACAACATATAAATATTGTAGGCAAAATATTATGATTCTGAACTAAGGTGTGAACTGAAAGAGGGAATTGAAAAGTGGAATGTCAAATGATATCCAGAAAATAGTTAACAGAATTTGGGACTTCACTACAGGTTAGAAGTGAAGAAAATGGAAAGTGACTGCCAGTTGTCTGTTTTGAATAACTAGATGGTTATTCATCTAGATAGCTAGATGGTGGTGCTACTTACTGAAAAAGAGAAAGTGAAACATTTGTTTGGAATACATATATGCTAAGTAAAAATCTAAGTAAAATGGCTATTTTATTGACCAGTGTGTAATCAGTTTATTCTCATAGCTAAGTTTTTAAAAGCCTTACATTGAAATTCTCATTTCTATTATTTGGTAAACTACTAGATAAGAAAATTTTATTATTTTTATAATAAATATATTTTTCTTTTTCATTTTTAACAGGTTTAGTGAGATATAATCCACATACCATAAATTTTTTTCTTTTAAAATAATTTATGCTTTTTAATAGACTTTTCAGAGCAGTTTTAGGTTTACAGAAAATTTGTGCTGAAAGTACTGAGAGTTTCCATATATCCCTTCTCCACCCCGTGCAGTTTTTCCTATTATTAACATCTTGCATTATTTCTGTTTTATCTGTTACCATTGATGAAACAATATTGATGAATCATTACTATATAAATTATATTATTATCTATTATATGCTATGATATTATTATTAGTGCATTACAATGTAATAATATAAATTATATTATTGTTACATATTGATGCATCATTTATTATCTAAAGGTCCATAGTTGGGTTCACTATTTGGGTTGTACTGTTTGGGTTTTGACAAATGCATAATGTCATGTAACCACCATTAAAGTATCATACAGAATAGGTTCACTGCCCTAAATATGCCATTCGTTCTACCTATTCATCCCACCCCAACTTCTCCTGAACCCCTGGGCAAACATACATTTTACTGTCTCTATAGCTTTGCCTTTTTAAAATTGTTCAATAGTTGGAATAATAGATTATGTAGCTTTTTCAGACCAGCTTCCTTCACTTAGCAATATGCATTTAAGGTTCTTCCATGTCTTTTAATAGCTTGATAGATCATTTCTTTTTATCATTGACTGATACACCACAGTTTATTTATCCATTCACCTATTGGAGGATACATTGGTTGTTTCTAGATTTTGGAAATTATGAATAAAGCTGCTATAAACTTTCATGTGCAGATTCTTGTGTGTACATAAGTTTTCAATTCATTTGGGTAAATACCTAGGAGTATGATTGCTGGGTACCATGGAATGCCTATGTTTTCCTTTGTAAGAAACTGCCAGATTGTTTTCCAAAGTGGCTGTACCATTTTGCATTTCCACCAGCAATGAATGAAAGTTCCTGTAGCTCCATATCCTTGCCAGCATTTGGGGATGTGTTTTGGATTTTAGCCATTAATAATAGGTATGTAGTGATACCTTATTGTTGCTTTAATTTGCAATTCCCTAATGACATGACATTGACCATCAATTCACATGCTTCTTTGTCTTCTGTATATCTTCTTTGACAAGGTATCTCTTTAGATATGTTGCCATAGTGCCACTATTTATTTTCTTATGATTGAGTTTTAAGAATTCTTTGTATATTTTGGATACAAGTCCTTTATCAGATATGTGTTTTGCACATATTTCCTCCCAGTCTATGGCTTGTCTTTTCATTTTTTAACAGTGTCTATGCAGAGGAAATATTATTAAATTTCAATGAAGTCCAACCTGTCAATTTTTCTTTCATTGATCATGCTTTTGGTGTTGTATTTAAACACTCATCCCCAAACCCAAGGTCACTGTGATGGTTTGAAGCTGTACACACTCCAGAAAAAAATGTTTTTAAAGTTTAACCCATTCCTGTGGGTGTGGACCCACTGTAAGTAGGATCATTTGGCAAGTGGGATCTTAACTTAAGATGTGACCCACCTTATTCAGGGTGGTTTTTAATCCTCTTACTGGAGTCCTTTATTTAAAAAAGAAAAACAAACACCAAAAAGCCACACACAGAGAGAAAAGTGGTTGAGACAGAGAAACCCCAAGAGGCTGGAAATAGCACAGCACAGAGGTATGGAAAGAGGCCCAGGAGAAGCTGAAAGAGACAGGTCTGAAGAAGAGGGGAGAGAGGAGCCATATGCCTGACCGCCCACAGCTGGGCTCCAGAGACCAGCAGAGCCCCATTATACCTTGCCATGTGCTTGATTGCCCACAGCCAAGACTGGGTAGAAAGTGAGCCTTGAGGGGAAGACAGACACCTGCCACAGGAGTCCAGGATTGCCAGCAGCTGAGCTTTGGTGGGATAGCATCTCTGGCAATGTCTTGATTTGGACATTTTCACAGCCTCAGAACTGTAAGCTTTTAACCTAATAAGTTCCCATTATAAAAGCCAACCCATTTCTGTTTTTTTGCATTGGCAGCCTTTATCAAACTAAGACAGTCATCTAATTTTTTCTTTTATGTTACCGTCAGGAGTTGTAGAGTTTTGGTTCTACATTTGGGCCTATGATCTACCTTTTGTGGAAGGTGCAAGCTCTGTGTCTAGATTTTTTTTTTTTTTTGCATGTTGATGACCAGGTGTTCCAGCATCATACATTGAAAAGATTATCCCTTCTTCATTGAATTGTCTTTGCTCCTTTTTAAGTATCAGTTTACTATATTTGTGTGGCTCTATTTTGGGGCTTACTATTCTGTTCCATTTTTCTATTTTTCTATTCTTTAGCCACTATCACATTGTCTTGATCACTGTAGATTTATAGCAAGCCTCAGTGTTGAGTAGTGTCAGTCCTCTGACTTTATTTCTTCTTCAGTATTGTGTTGGCTATTCTGGATCTTTTGTCTTGCCATAAAACTTTAGAATCCGTCTGTTGATATTCACAAAATAATTTGGGGGAATTTTGATTGGAATTGCATTAAAAATATATCAAGTTGGAAAGAATTGACATCTTACTAAATATTAAGTCTTTCTATCTATGTACATGGAATATTTCTCCATTTATTTACATACTCTTTAATTTCTTTCATCAGAGTTTTTGTAGTTCTCCTCATATACATCTTGTACATATTTTGTTAGATTTATATATAAGTATTTCATTTTTTGTTGCCAATATAAATGATTTTGTGTTTTTAATATCAAATTCTGTTTATTCATTGCTGTTATATAGGAAAGCAATTGACTTTAGTATATTAATCTTGTTTCTATTATTATTATTATATTTTGCAAAATCCTGAAAATTTAGCCAGAGATAGAAGCTTTCCCTTTTACTTGATTAGAGAATAAATAATTCTGTGATTTAGAATTTTTAAGATCAGCACAGACATCACAGGCAAAAACCAGCTCACTCCTGATAAGCATAGCAGAATATTAATTTGTACAAGCCACTACAAAGCTGAAAGATGCCAATTAAGAACACATCTAAATCTAAGAGCTGCAGAGTGCATTAAATATATGGTACTTGGTATTAAATGAGAGCATCAATGAATTATAAAGCCTTGAAATATATAAAGATGAAAATAGGTTTATTAAAGTGAGGACTCTTCTCTATGAATTTAAGCAATGAAAAAATGCAAGAAAATATAATATAAAATGGCAATAGAATGAAAAGAGGGTTCAGTCAGAGCTTAACAATTAACCCCATGTCTCATAAAACAGAGCATTTCATAAATGCTCGTCTCCAGTAATGCATCATGTCAAGTCATAGAAGAGCATTAGACTAATTCAAATCCCTGGCATTTGGCCCTCATAATTGAACATTTAATTTATTCATATGCCAATTAAGGGGCTTTAACTACCTCTCTGGGTACTATTCATCCTTTACTAATGATACAAGAATTGCAGAGTAAGGCAGATTCTTATGCACAGGAATAAGTATATACACATATTGGTATCTAGCGGGCAACGCTAATGAAAACCAGTAGTCATATTCCTTACCAGTGTGGGTCCCACAGTTAATGCTGATTTATCTGAAGTTTCACTTTGGTCAAAGATTTACAAAAAGTCCCTGGAGAGCCTAATCCTTTAAAATAGAAATCGTTTTTCATTCGTGGTGGTATTTTTCAGCACCTAGCACAGGGAGTGGTGCTATTGATGCTGCTGGCAGAGTCAGAACACTGGTGATTCCGGTCACAGAACGATGCTTCCACCTGAAAACAGGTTCCTACCACATATCTGTTTCAGTATTACCCCCAACCGTATGGTTGTGGAACACAGTCCTTTACCATCCACCGCCATCCACCGCCATCTTGGAAGTCCATTTAAACATGTAGCTAGAAGTTTTTCCCAAATGGGAGCAATTTTGCCCCCAGGGTACGTTTGATAAAATCTGGCAGCACTTTTGACTGTCACAACCGGGAGGAGTGCTACTAGCATTTAATGGGTAGAGGCCAGCGAGGCTGCTAAACTTCCTGCAATGCAGGTCAACCCCACAACAATGAATTATCCAGCCCAAGTTGAGACACCCTGCTCTAAAAGCATCAGTTGTATATAAATAGTTGAAAGATGAGCAGAAAGCTTGGCAGGTGTGAGATTTCTGTGATTTTCAAAAGGGAGATGGGGACGAACACAGAGAGATATGTAAGGCTGTAGTTTTTCCACAAGTGCAAGCAGCAATCAGACTGATTTCAGTTGAAAATGACTGAAATTAGGTGGAACGTAGAAGCATGCTGTGGTGGCTTGGAGTTACGTAACCCGGAAAAATATGTTCCTAATCTTAATCCATTCCTGGAGTATGAACCCATTTTAAAGAGGACCTTTTGATGCGATTACTTCAGTTAAGGTGTGGCCCAACTGGATCAGGAAGGGTCTTAATCCTTTTATTGATGACTATGGAGAAGACCAAAGAGAAAGAAGCAGCCAGAAACTGCAAGTCAACGGAACCTGAAAGAGAAAGGAGAGGATACCAACATATGCATTGCCATGTGACAGAAAAGCCAAAGAACCCCAAAGACTGCCAGCCAGCCAGAAGAAAGCAAGCCTTCTAGCCTCTGAAACCATGAACCAATACATTCCTGTTGTCAAGCCAACCCATTGTGTGGTACTTGTTTTAGCAGCTGGAAAACTAATACACACATATCTTCAATAAAAACATGGAATAGAAACACAATTTGTAAGTCTCCCTCACTGTCTTGATAACCTAATATCCAAGCACTAGAATATTAATATAAAGATAAATTCTTCCTGAAGTTGTGATTGTTGATTATGCAAATAAAAAATACCACCTTGCCCTGAAATATCTTATTATAAATTTTGTACTTTCTTTATATGAAATTTATGGAAGATATACTTTCTTACAAGGAAAGGATAGACAAGTCCTTGAGTCTTTTCCTCTTCCAAAACCAAGTTATCAGTTGTTTTGTCTTGTTTTATTTTTTCTCTAGCTTCCCAATGATGAATTCTTGGGACCCAACTAAAATGTATTTGCATTTGTCTTCAGTGAATAAAACATTTTAGTAAAATAATTATTCTTAACTGAAATCAAACCTCAAGTTACAAGGATTATCTCTTTTCTCCATGGATATTGTAAAACTTCTCAAAACCAAACATTTTATTTACTTTATTTTTAAATATACACTCATGTTTTTTGATTGAGAAAAAGAAACAGGATCATAAAAATCAATACTGGCAAAATGGCATCTCTCCAGTAAAAATGATATGTAGTTGAGTTTAGGAGGTCTCATGTGCTGAGCCTTCTTTCTTAAGGAATCTCACTTGCTCACTTTGCTAATACTTAGGGGTATCCATTAACTCTTTTCATATCCTGTTATATTAATTGGGCATCAGCAATACAAGAATTGAAGCATCAGCTTCTGTTATTTGTCAGGAATTTGATCAGGCAATCAATAAACAATGCTAAGCATTCTTAACTCACTTTGGATTGTGTAGGTGAGAAAGAACTATAAGTTGTGTCTTCCCACTATGGCTGAAAAGCATAAGAATTCTTTTAAAAACATATATCCAGAACTAGTGGAGAAATGAAATGACCACAAATTACATGCAGCAAGTTCTGATCAATTAGCAGCATCCATGATACCATGCTGCGGTAAAAAGTGTCTGACACACACACTTTTTAGTTGGATTCTAATCAACAGTGAAATCCTTGCACATGGCCCTTTTTAGTGGTCTCTTCAGTGTGCAGATCAGCAAATTCTGCAGCTGCAGCCCAGCATCTTGGTGATATTCCCTTCCTAACAGGTGATTCCCACCCACAAGCATTGTTTAAATCCAATCAGCAGTTGTACAGCCCAAAGCTCATGCCCTCCATAGGCAGGACTAAATAACGGATCTCTCCTTAGACCAATGCCTGCCAGCCAGTTTAGGAAAAAGAAACTGTGATTATGCCATTGAAAAGACTCTATTGTCTGAACAGAAAATTTCAACTTAAGCTTTTCGGAAGGAGGCAAGTCACATCAGAAAATTCCTTCTGTTGAACACTGTAACAAAGAATTCAAGATGAAAATTTTAGGACATGCAACATCAAGGAATGTTGCAAGACATATGAATTGTAAACATTAACAGTCAGATAGATAGCAGCTCACCTTGCCCAAATAATTACCTCCCTTTCCTCAGATATTTTCTGGCAATAGAAGTCAATTCATCACCAACTCAGATGCTCATGACAGAAACATGGGAATTGTCCTTGCACCAGGCTTTCCCTTAACTTTCACTTTCAAGTGTCCATCACAGACATCCATTCAACTTCCTAAATGTATTTTAGAATTATCTATTTTCTTCCATCTACTTCTGCAATTCTGCTCAATTACAACTCACACCCACTCTTACCTTCACTGGTCAATTATTCCCATACCAGAAAGCAAACCTTTTTAGAAAATTAAATGGAAAAAATTTCAGAAAAGTAAAGAGAAAAACATATCTCATATAATAATTATAGATCATTACCTATTTTGCCATATGTGCCTCAGATATGTAGGTTAGTAGCTAGATGATGGTAAATGGTGATGAGAGGAAGAGAGAGAGAAGGAGAGAGAAAGAGAAAGAGAGAGGGAGAGAGAGAGAATTGTGAAACATTTCAGCCATACAAAATCATAGCATAAGGAATGAAATATTATAGACAATTGAAGCACTTACACGTTTCTCCCCAATCCTCTTCCCTTCTTGCCACCACCTCCCCAGGGGAATAATTTGCCTTAAATTGGTTTTAAAAGCCCCATGAACATTTATATATATATGATTATTTTTGTATGTACACCAAACATTATATCTCTAGGTCGTTCCTGTTTTCAAACTTTACACAAATGGCATTTGTGAAATCATGATTGGGAAATTTTGTTTTTCTGCTCAGTGTTGTGTTTTTGAAATATAACTATGTTTCTCTAATTCATTCATTTTAACCATATGTAATATTCTACTCTGAAGTCATAAGCTTTATCTGTTCTCTTGTTAATTGGCATTTAGGTGGTTTCTAATCACGATAACTAGTAATGTTTCAATGAACATCTTGATTTTGTTCCTCTGTGTTCTCAAATTTTTTTCTAGGATGTGTAAATATGTCCAGGGTAAACTGTAGCCAATATTGCTCTATTGTGCTAGATTCCACTCCAAAGGCATTTTATCAGTGAATATTCCCACCACATAGGTTAAAGGACTCACTGCTCCACAAACTCAACTCACTGCATTGCCAAAATGTTTTCAATTTTGCAAATTTGATGGGTTTGAAATGGAATTCCAATTTCTTTATTTGCATTCCCTAAATAACTGGTAAGATTGAGAATCTTTTCATGTGTGTAGGTTAGGTTTCCTTTTCTGTTGCCTCTTCCTTTCCTTTGCTGTTGGATTAATACTATTTTTCTTACTCATTCACAGGACTCCTTTATTATTCCTAGATTCTAATTCTTTGTCAGATATATGTATTTCAGATATTGTCTTTCAACCTGTGGATTAATTTTTTATTTTGTTTATGGTGTCTCTTGATGACCAGAAATTTTTTATTTTAATACAGACAATTTACCAGTCTTTTAGATTTGTGCTGTTTTGCCACTTGATATATCATTCCCTAACCCACGGTCAAAAAAATATTTTCTCATAATTTCTATTAAATAGGTAAAAGATCATATTTCCTGTTCAAGTCTTTCATCCACCTATTTTTTTTAAATTTAGGATAAGAAAAATAGTTACCTATTTTTCATATGGGTAACTAATTTTCCCAGAACCATTTATTTATATACTTGGACATCCTTCCCCAATAATTTTTAAGGACATCTCTGTCATAGATTGTTTCCTCATATGTGTTTCCAGTTCCATAAAATTTACCATTTTTCATATTTGTCTAAACTTTAGCAACTTCTATGCTATATAATTCTAACTTGTATTCTTTCTTAGAATTGTCTTAACTATTCTGGGCCCTTTGTACATACACATAAATTTTATGAGATGTTAAGAGTCCCAATAAATCTTCTTAGGTTTTGAATAAAGATTGCTTGAAAATATAGATTAATTTAAGGCAAATTGATGCCTCTTTAAGATAATGAGTACTTTGATTCCTAACCTTGGAATATCTTTCCTTTTATTCAAGTTTAGGTACATACTTCAGTAGCATTTTGAAATTTGAAAGTATCACAAGTTTTGTTAGAGATATTTCTAGGCACTTCATCATTATGTAATTTTATTACGTGTATTAATTCCCTTTTTATTAGTGGATAGTGACTAATTTTTTTGGTTGACCTAGAACCTAGCAAATTTGCTGAACTCTCTTATTAGTCCTATTACTTTGTCTGTATATGCTATCCAGTTTTCTTTTAAGGCAATCATATTATTGATAAATTAAACAGTTTCTTTTTCTTTCTTCTCTGAGTTTTGTTACTTTTTTTCTCTGTCTTACTGCACTGGCTAAGACCTCCATTATAATATTGAGTAAAAGGAGTTATAACTGGCATATTTTTTATTCCTGAATTTAGTGGGAGACTTCCAAACTTCTGTCATTAAATGTGATACTTGCTGTGAGATTTGAAAAGATTCCTTTAACCGGTTAAGAAAATTCCTTTCTGAATCAGTTAGGAATGCTTTTGGCTCAAAGTAAGAATATCTAACAATGATGTTTGCAATTAAGATTATTATATGCTTAAGTGATAAGTTTGGAGGTAGGTGATTCCAAGTCTGGGCAGCAGCTCATTAATGTTAATGTGCTGAGTCAAGACCTCTGGATTCCTTTATGTCATAATTCCAAAAATCACCTTCTTACACGACCATGATCACAGACAAGAAACGAGATGGCTAGGGCTGTGGGAAAAAAGGATCTCATATCTCTTCTTTTACCATGGAGGAAAAATCATCTCCAGAAGTTCCCCATCAGAATTCTCTTTACACTTCATTGGCCAACCTGGGTCATATGGACATTCTTATCATAAGAAAGGCTGGGAAAGTGAGTAGGTGGCTTTTGCAATCTTGATAGTTGGAATTGGGTGTGGAAAAGGAGGTTTAGGAGTGGGTACTTGGGTAGACAAAAAAACAGCAGAGGTAGCATCTTCTATTTGCTATTATATCTGCTAAAAACTTTAATAATCATAAAGATTTTCTGATTTGATCTACTTAGTATATACTATATATATATTTTCTAATATTGAGGCATTTTTGCTTTCCTGGAATTAACTCTACTTGATCATGATGTGTCTTTTTTATATACTGCTGAGTTAAATGTACTAGAATTCTGGAGATTTTTTTGCATACAAATTCATAAATGAGATTCATCTACAATTTTCTCTCTTAAACTTTTATTGGCTGGTTGTGGTGTCAATATTATACTAGACCCATTAGAATGAATTTGGCGATTCTTTTCTAGTCACTGGTAGAAAATTCACATAAAGATTCTTGATTGAGGAAGTTAATTTAACATCATAAGCCTTCTTTTCTTTTCTTTTTTTATTTTATTTTATTTTTTTATTTTTTAAAGAAGCTTTAGATTACATAAATGTTACATTAAAAATATATGGAATTCCCATATGGCCCACCCTGTCCCCCTCCTATGCTTTCCCACATTAACAACATCTTTCATTAGTGTGGTAAATTTGTTAAAATTGATGAACACATATTGAAGCACTGCTACTAACCATGGATTATAGTTTACATTATAGTTTACACTCTATCCCGCAGTTTTTGTAGGTTATGTATAATGGCCTGTATCCATCATTGCAATGTCATGCAGGCCAATTTCAATGCCCCCAAAATGCCCTCATATTACACCTATTCTTCCCTCTCCCTCCCCTCAGAACCTCTGGTGGCCACTGCTTCCACATCAATGATAAAAGTTCTTCCATTGTTAGAATAATATTAACTCTAAAACAGAATGATAATAAGTCTACTTTAGTCCATTGTTCATTCCACAATCTTGAGGATTTTGGGATGGTGATGCCCTCTCTGTTTCTAATTGAGAGGGAACTTAGGTCTTATGGGGCAGATGGATGGAACTATCTTGCTTGCAGTTGCAGATACTCTCTGTTCGTTGGGATGGGGATTTTCCATCATCATCATCCTTTTGTTAGTTGTCCTGGGTGAGTCCAATGAATTGGAGAGTAGGTGTCACAACTCTGCTGAGATTCAGGGCTCAACTGGCACATGAATGGACCAAAGATTTGAATCTCTGGGACATATATTTAACAAGTGTAGTACTAATTATAGGTTCAAATAAAAGTGGCAGAAGAGCCATGTGTAGGGAAAGTACAAATGAGTCTAACTCTGTTACACTGCGAAGCATAAACTCCAAAGTCAGGCCCAATGACAGGGTGCTGAATTCCTGAGCTTGTCTGCTCTACTTATAGTGTCTGGATGTCTCTAGAGCCCTCAGGAGCCCCACTGTTTGAGGCACTATTTACTGCGACAGTCAATGAGATCCTGCTGAGATGCGCAGAAGCATAACCTATGGAATGACTTCCCGACTTACTTTGAAATCTCTTAGCCATAAAAACTCGTTTGTATTTAATATTTCCCCCTTTTGGTCTTTTTCCAGTTGCGTTGCTAGATGGTGCTTGGTAGTAATCCCTCAGTGCCAGGGAGGCCCATCCCCAGGAGTCATGAGTGAATGTAATGCATTTATATGCTGAGTTTGACTTAGAGAGAGGCCACATTTGAGCAACAAGGAGGCTTTCAGGAGGTAACTATTAAGCAATATATAATACTAGGCTAAGTTTCAATTTCACAAGAAAAGGTTCATAAGTACAATCATCAATATCAAGGGCCTGGCATAATGGTCTGTCTTCTTTCATTAGGCACCGCCCTTGTACTCAGGGGATTCTTGCCATTCTGTTAGAGAATGTAACAGAGCTTCCCAGGATGGGAATTCAATGTTCTTTAGATTATTGTGTGGGTTTCCACCCACCAAGACAGCGCCTCTTGAACACCTGAACATATTCATATGTCTTAGAGGCATGTCCCAGGTGCACCCCTTCCCACACATCCCCCATCACTGGCACCGTACAGCAGTGATCCTCCCCTGCCACAGTTGTGACACTTCTGTGGTCCAAAACCACTCCAAAACTGAAGCCAGCAAAATAACCTTATAAAATTAATAAGAAAATGACATGATAATATTTTTTAAAATAACATATAAATTACAAAAAAATGTTAACTGAATGTCCATCAACATATGAATGGATAAGCAAACTGTGGTATATAAATACAATGAAATATTACTCAGCTGTAAGAAGGAATGCAGTACTAACACATGGGATAACATGGATGAATCTTGAAGACCTTATGTTAAGTGAAGTAAGCCAGGCACCAAAGGACAAATATTACATGACTTCACTGATATGACTTGAGCAAATTGAGCAGACTCATAGAGCTAGAGTCTGGAAGATAGGTCAACAGGAGACAGAAAGGGAGTACAGGGTGGTGAACCAATGCCCATATAGGTGTAAAATCCATAATAAGGTGGAAGGGTGTGGTTGGGCAGTGGATAGGCATGAGAGTTGTGCAGTGATGTGATTGGGTTTGGTGGTTCTGGTGTGTGAAGGAGAGTAGGGTAGGGGGGTTGAGTTGGACTATCCATGGAACTGGGGGGGAAGGCTGGAGGAAGGAACATGTGAACTCTGGGGATTTGCAGGTCTGTGGTTAAAATTACAATGTTGGGAATGTTCTTTTGGCAAATATGGCAGGTGAGGGTTATTGGTGTAGGGTGTTGGGTGTGGGTGGATATATGGGATAGGGTATACCTGGAGCATGCTTCTGTGGAATATGTAAGTGTTCATCTTATCATAATGTGTTATCTCAGTGGGTGGATACCCACACAATAAATAAGAAAATATTAAACTCCCATGCTGGGGACTCCTGCTATGTTCTCATTTAGAGAGACAAGAACCCCTCGAGAACAGGCAGTGCCTAATAAAAGAAACAGACCAGTATGTCAAGCATGAAAAAAGTTATTAATAGGGGAGAGTAGAAAAGGGTGAGGGCATGGGGCATATGGAATCCCCTATATATTCTATGTGACTTTTCTGTCATCTAAAGCTTCTTTGAAGACAAACAGAAAAAATAAGACACTGAGGAGATATACAGAAGAAACTGTCACTGTGCATACAAGATAACAGTTCTTACAGTAATGAAAGACACAATGTCTAAAAATTTTTATATTATTTCATATGCCTTCTTATATTTTGAAACTTGGGGAATAAGATAGCCAGCAGAGCCTCACCACAGCTCTTGGCACCAAGGAGTAAGGATTTGAAGATGTATTATCAGTTAAGATGTAGACTCTTTTGTGAATAAGATCTTCCCAAATTCTATTTTGGTATGGCCTAACTGAATCAGGGTGGGTATTAATCTGTATTACTGAAGGACTTATAAAGAGGAACCAAGAGTCAGAGAAAGACAGGAGTTACCAAGATTTCCAGGAGAAGCCAGAAATCAGTGGATACCAGAAATCAGGCACAAGGAAAAGGAAAGAGATCATCATGTGAGAGTAAGCAGAGACGCAAGTAAGGAACCCCAAGAATTGTGGCAAGTCAGTACCAGAATGCTACAGAATTCGAGCAGAGAGCATGGCCTTGCTAACCCTCTTGATTTTGGACTTGTAGCCTCTGAACTGTGAGATAATAAATTCCTGTTGTTCAGCCAACAAGTGTGAGGTATTTGTCATAGCAGCCCTGGTGAACTAAGAGAAGAGACAAAGAAGGGCACTACATTATCATAAAAAGGGGTAATCAATCAAGAAGATATAACAATTATAAGCACATATGCACTTAACAACAGAGTTCCAAAAGATATGAAGCAAAAAAAAAGGAGAAATGGACAGTTTAATATTAATAGTGGGAAACTTTAATATGCCACTTTCAGCAATTTATAGGGCAGCCATATAGAAGATCAACAAATAAACAGAAGACTTGAACAACAGTAAAATCTAACTCTGTCTATCAGACTTCTTGAGAACACTGCATGCAACAACAGTAGAATACACGTTCTTCTCCAGTGCACTTGGAACATTATCCAAGATAAACCATATTTTAGGCCACAAGTCTCAATAAATTCATTAGATTGAAATCTTACAAATACATTCTCCAACCACAATGGAATGAAATTAGAAATCAATAATAGAATTAAATTTGGGGAATTCAAAAATATTTGTATATTAAACAACATACTCCTAATAACTAATGGATCAGAGAAAAAAATACTTTGAGATGAATGAAAATGAAAACCCAACATAGCAAAACTTAAGGGATTGCTCAAAGGGAAATTTAAAACTTCGTGTTACAAAGAGCACCATCAAAAAATGAAAAGACAGCCCATAGATTGGGAGAAAATATTTGCAAATCATATGTCTGTTAAGGGTCTAGTATCCAGAATATATAAAGAACTCTTACAACTCAACAACAAAAAGACAAACAACCCAATGGAAAAATTGAAAAATAGAGGTCTAAATAGACATTTATCCAAAAAAGGTATACAAACATACATAAAAAGATGTTCAAAATCGTTAATCATTAGGGAAATGCAAATCAAAACCACCATAAGACACCATGTCACAACTACTTTGTGGTGAAAGCAGAACCCTCATATATTGTGGGTGGGAATGTAAATTGGTGCGGCAGCCTTGGAAAACTGTTTGGCAATTCCTCAGAAAGACAGAATTAAAATATGATGCAGCAATTCTAATCAGTTATAAACTTAAGAGAAATGAAAATATATGTCTCCACAAAAAAAATCTGTACACCAATGTTCATAAAAGCATTGTTCATAATTACCAAAAAGCGGAAACAACCCAAATATTCATCTACTGATGAATGGATAGACAAATTGTTATCTATCCATAAAATATAAAATTATTCCACCATAAAAACTAATGTAGCACTGTTACACGTTATAACATGAATGAACCCTGAAAATACTATGCTAGGTGAAAGAAGCTAGATATAAAATGCCGTATATTGTATGACTTCAATTATTTGAAATGTTCAGAATAGGCAAATCCACTGAAACAGAAAATAGAATAATGCTTTTCAGGGCTAAGGCAGCGGGAAATGGGAAGTGACTGTTAATGGAGATGGGCTTGTTCTAGAATTAGTGTGATGGTTGCACAACTTTGTGAATAGTCTTAAAACCACTGAATTGTACACTTTAAAATGGTGAATTTCACGATATGTGAATTTATCTCAAATTTTAAAATCCTAAAGGTCCATAATATTAAAGATTTAACATTTAACAAATGTAAATAGTTAAATATAATATTAATGAGAGGGGAATACATGTGTTCTGGAACGTTTTTTTCTATTATGATTATACAGGTAGCACATTATTGATAAGAGGGTTTGCTAAATACTTCATATATCTTCTCATGATAGTTCTTTTAGAAGCTGGTTATATGGATCATTTTTAATTAATCATTTATTTATTTTTATCCTGCCTTATTCCAAAGAGGATTTAAGAGAAACATATGAAGTAAAAAACCTTATTCCATTAGATTTGGTTATTGATAAGCCACTTATTACTGGAGGATAGTTATAGCTGTAACTCATGCTTAGTGTTACAGAAGCCAGTCTAAGAATTTTAGCATCACCTTAATTACCACACAATAATATTAAAATGGGTAGGATCTTGTTAGATGGCTTTAACATTTCTGTTATGAAACTTTATTTATTACATCAAAAGTCATGGAATCTCTAGAAAAGGTCTATATACAATGGGAATTATTCTAAAGCAATAAAATATTTAACAGAGCATTCTAACATTTCCTCTAAAAAAAGCTATGGCATGTTTAACCCAAATTATCAATGCCCACATTTTCTACAATTCTTAGAGTAGGAAACTGTCTATCTCTATATCTTTCTTAAGTATAATCAGTTACATGAACTGAAATTTTCTACTGAGAATAATGCCAAAAAACATCTTCAGATTTTCAAAATACCATCTCCCAAGGTCATTTGAATTTATATTATAGACACTCAACATCTTGCCTCCTTAGAATTCAACCAAGAATATGATCCCTGTCTTTAAAAAACTCATCTTTTTCTCCATCGGGAAGCTTATCTGAAGGTACTGTTAGCCTAGTTTCAGTCTGAGATACACTTAAGCAGAAGCTAAAACATATGCTAGCATACATGTAATTAGCCCTTGTAAAAGATCCTGTGGCTTCTCTCTTTTGTCAGAATTTTAGATCACTGCCTTATTCCCCAAACACATCAGGTGACTGATTGCCAGGCAACCAAGCAATACCATCAAGAGATTTCCACTACCCTTCTCAACAGATGCCATCTCATTTAGATACAATGGGGTTCAAAGCTTCAGAATTTGTTTATGTGACCCAGTAAGTCAATGTTATATGTGATGCATTTCTGATGAGTAAACGATAAAGATGGACCACATTGAAAACCCTCATATTGAGACATTTTATTACCAACCTTTTATGATTGCATGGTGCATACTAATAATAAAAAATTGAAAAACATGTAAATAAAATGTAACTTTAAAATAGCACTTCTCTTCATTTCTGACACAAAGCTAATAGCATATATTGTTTTGCTTGTTTATAAAGGTTTTATTTTAGAATCAATTAATTGAAAAATTGAGAAAACTGATAAATATTGAGTTCAGTAAGATTTAATACAGTGAGGAAAAAACATTTTCCAAACATCATTACTGCTTTGGAAACCTCAAGATGACTTTTCATAAAATTGTGATTTTTTCACTACTCTCAAATTTATCAAATTCAGCTACTTCCCTTGATGTGATTTTATTCTTCATGTAATCTCCGATTACCTTCTGTGCACAGCTAATCAACTGTTCTACACTTTTTTTTTTGACATATCAGGTCTTTCTATAAATATCAACTGATGTTCAGATCAGAGAGAACTCAATAAAAATTACTTTCTGTAGTATTCTTCAAGAAAGTTATTTATAGCAATCCTTTACAAAGACTGTTCAGATCTGTTACCGTGTGGCAGAATTTTTTTACCACAACAAATAAGAAATCATAAAATAGCATATTATAAAATGGTATTAGAGTGAAAGATGGCAAGCTCAAATATTCACTTTTTCGTCCTCTGACTTTGGGATGCTTCCCAAATCTGTAACGAATTTGTGATTTTAAAGCAGCCATTTGTATCAAACACAGATTGCAACTCACCCAAGGAATTACTCAGTTTGCAGAGTGGGGCTTGGGTTTTTCCAAAAGAGGGAATTAAGTCAGCAGTGCCCCACAGTGAAGTGTTGTTTTTTAATCTAAAAAGAAGGAATTAACCAGGTTTGAAAAACTTGTTCAGATGCCAAACAGGAGAAAACCGAATAAAAAAGGGAAAGTAGAAATCATTTTCTGGTTGAGTAAAAACTAAATTAATAATTAAATGTTTATTATGAATAATGACTACAATGACTAGCACCTGTATAATAAGAGCAATCTGCAAAGCTCTTTAGCATACTTTCCTTATTTAATCCCAAAGCAGCCATGCTATATAGGTATAATTATTTCTATTTTATGAAAGAAGAAACTGAAGTTCTGAGAGGTGAGACCTCAGGATTAGAACAATGACTATCTGACCCACAATTCAGTGGTATTTTATCTACACTTACATCCTAATGGGCCAGGACATGCAGTTGGAGAAAAAAAAAAAGCTTGTAACTGAGCATCTCTATTTTTATTTAAGAACTCAGATATGGTATTATTCAATGTTTTAAAATAATCTGGGTGATAGAAAAATTAAATTGTATATTACCACAGATAATGGACTCAATCAGGCAATCACCACCATATCAAAAATATACTAATGTTTTTGGAAAATAGGAAATTAGTCACCTCTAGGACCTTTTGTCACTCTGTAAATAGTTTCAAAAAGGGAAAATCAAATCAGAGGTGCCCAAAATAAATTCCAACAGTCAAGCAGTTTCATAAAATCATAAAACTGACTGTGCACTTCTTGCTTGGATATTTGTGCCACTTATATTCAAACCTTGTATTGTAAACAAAAGAATCTTTATGAAACTGAATCTTAAACATTTTCTGCCTTTCCCCCCCCCAAAAAAAATGCTACAGTTTTTATGAAGGCTTTGTATAAAACCGTCTACATATAATATTTTTCTCTATAGATCCATCTTGAATTAAAAGTGTTCACACTGAGCATAAATATTCATGGAATTAATATGTCTGGATTTGAGGGTTGCCTACTTTTAGAAATTGCTGATTCTTTGGATCATCTAGGGTTGAAACAATTCTGGCAGAGGCTTTCTTTCTGAAAATCAACCACTGAAAAGACTCCCAAACAAAGTTTTCTCTTTTTCCTTCTATGGAAAACCTGATGTAAGCTATAACTAAAATAGCAATGATCTACATTGAAATCAGAAGGAAAAATGCCCAACTGATTTTCTTAAAAGGATTTTATTACAATCAAAGAAAATCATCATCACAGGCTTCACTTTTATATAGCCATGTGGCTGCATCACAACTCTCCCAGGTCCTGTTCATTCAAACTGAATGCAACTACTTTTGAATCATTTTCAAATTCTAAGGTACCTGGACAGGAGCTTTAAAATAGGAGAAAAAATTGAAGATGTACTGTAAGAACAGATACAAAGGGCTGTCCTTTATAGGTCACAGCTATATGATTGGCATACATTTGATAGATATTAAGAATATTTTAGCCGAATACATTTTGCGAAAATCCAACAAAAGCCATCATTTGAGCATGAAATATAAGTGGGTAGGCTAATTGGTTTATATATGCAAGCATGGGACAGTTTGTGGATATTTTTTTCAAAAGTGTAAAAATATTAATCTGTACATTTTTAAATGAGTATAAAAAGGTACATTGATCAAATTTGTAGAATTCTGAATTTTGCTATTAAGTTGGAATGGTAGGGGAGGTACTTAAAGGAAACACGTTACAAGGGAAGAAGTTAGAAAAGTAGCCTTTTGAACTATGATTTAGTTCTTGTGCCTTTTAATTGTCCCCATTTTTTGTGTGTGAGACTTAGGGAGGCAATAGGCTGGAATGGTAAACAAGCTCTAGTGTCAGACCATCTAGGTAAAAATTGCAGAGTTTTTATTTAATAACTGTATGATTTTGGATAAGTCTTTAGGCATTAGTTTCCTCTGTGGTTAAATAGGGATAATAACTACATCTAAAACATAAGTGGTTTTTTGTGTGTGTGTGATTGAATTTAATAACATTTATAAATTTCTTGTCACAGTGTCAGATGAATGCATTAATATTTATTATTATTTTTGTTAATCTCAGTATTAGTGGTAATAGTAGTCTTGTCATCTACCTATAAGCATATTGGAAGTAGGAAATCTTTCTAATTCATCTCCTTCTCAATGATATTATACATAGTAGGAACTCAAAAAAGGATGGTTGGTTTATTCAGCCAAATGATACTGCTATTATATCTCTTCAGAAGCAAGAATAACAAACCCTGTCAAAAAAATATGAGGACAAAAAGATACCAGTTTAAATAATGTAATTTGGATATTACCCAGTAGCAATGCCTTCCAGATCCAGTTTTGGAATTTGATATGATAAAATCAAGAGGTCAAGTAGCCTCTCTGTGCAACAGGCGATTCTTGGGTCTTTTAACTCACCTTGTTTTGTTCATGATTTCTTGCTTAAAAATGTCATCACTGACCATGTTTTCAGCACATCTTCAAATAAATTTATAGTAGATGAAATCTCAATACTCTTGAGTATAGAATTACATTTTATGCACAGGAGGCATTTCTCTGTATAAAGATTGATAGCCAGGTCAAATTCCTACCATTACTTTGAAGTAAAAGAATAAATCATGTGTATATAAAGTTCAGAATCCGTTAAATCCACATACATCTACAGGCTTTGTATAGAACAAAGCTAGCAAATCCAGGCAAGGCATTTATTGATGAGTTTAATGCTTAGAAAATTAAGAAACTTCATAATATTTGGTATGTTTTGCTTCATCTGGATAATTTGAATATATTTTTTAAGTTGATACTTGGTTTTCTCACTGATTGTTCAAGCTGCCAGCCATGTTGACCTCCTTGTAATTCTTTGAAAATGGCAGTCATGTTCCTGACATTCAGGCCTCTATGCTCCGTGTTTACAGCTTAGGTGACATGGGCCAATTCCTTGAAGGACACAAACTGCCAAAACTCATTGAAGAAGAAATAGATAACCTAAAGGCTGTATAACTATTATTGTGAACTATATTAATTTGTAGTTCCAAACCTTCCAAGAAAGGAAACTCCATGCTCATACAGTTTCTACAGTATATTCTCTGAGAAATTTAAGAAAGAAATCATACAAATTCTACAAATTCTGTTCCAGTAAGTAAAAGAGGAGGGAACACGTTCCAGTTCTTTTTTTTCTGCAATGTGCATTTAGAGCCTAAAATGCTCTTCCCCCAGCTCCACATGTGCCACAGTCTTAGCTCCTTCAGATCTTTGTACAAATGCCACCTTCTCAACGAAGCTTTTCCAGACCATCTTATTTAATAGTGAACCCCTCATTGGTACTTATCACTATCTGCTATATTATATATATCTTGGTGTGTTTTTTTTTTTAAATCTCCCCTCCCTCTCCACCAGAAGCTAAGCTCCAGGGGAGTAAACATTTTTGTCTATTTCATCCAATACTGAATCTCCAGGGCCTAGAAAAGGGCCTGTTACATGCTAGATTCTTAATAAAGATTTGTTGACTTCATGAATATTTATAAATAGCAAAGCAAGAGCCAATGAGGAGGGAAAGATTAATGACGAAGAGGGTGAATGATAATAGATGGAGCAAGATACCAGTGGTGGCAGAGGGGGTGGGGTACAGAGCACCAGAAAACAAACCAGCTTTGACACCTCTCCCGCTATGACTATAGTGTAGAGAAGTAGATAAGACTGCCTGTGGTGGGGCTGAAAGCTGAGTGAGTGGATGTTAAATAGCTCCTATTTTCTTTCTTACATGTAGCCATTTGCTGAGATTTGGGGAGAGGCATGTGAATGATAAGGGACAGGTGCTCAAAAAGAAAATATAAAAAGGACCAAGATGACCTTTGTGTTCTCCTGAGCCTCAGTCGATGCTGCTTAAGGAGGGCAAGCAAAAGTTTAAGGGATGTGCTTCTTAAACACTAACCATGAAGCATGAAAATAAACTGGAATGATTAGCAATAACCTGAAATAACTATAACCTGAAAACTCAAAGTGATTTACTTTGGTGTTGCCTATCTTAAGTTCTTAAGTAAAATTATTTTGAATGTCTCCAAGAGTAAACACTGTTTTTAAATATCAGAGGGACTTGCATTCTCTCCACAGAGGTTTGTCTAATTATGTTTATGAAATATCTGCTTTGCATTCCCTACCAACTATCATCAAACAGAAAATATAAATTTAGTCATGAATGGGAAGGAGAATGACAAATTATTTTGATTAATTTACTCCATTCCTAAATTCTCCATTTTTCATGAAAGATTAGGCTTGGTCAAGTCTGGAAATGACATATCAAACTATCTCAAAATCAATAGTTCTTTTCTTATCCACTTTCCGATCATTTTGGAGCTGTCAGATGGGTGCAGCTGCATGACTGCTGGGTTTCTGGGTCCTCACTCTGAGCCTTCCAGCAGGTGGACACAGCAGTCACAGCACTTCCATTCTTGTGGGCCATATTATTAATATACTCCCTGGCAACTAGGAATGGCTTCATCAGCCAGCCATGCCTGATCCTTCACAGATGTGCAGACTCACCTGTGTACAGATTAAAGCCATATGGATTGAATGAGAAAAATAGTAATAAATCTCTTTATATTTGATGTCTTTTCTAGAGGATATCAAGGAATCTGATACCATTCATCTTTCATTTATGAAATGCATATAAAATGAATGTTTGCTTTTGAAGTTGAACAATAATGCTGCAAAAATAACCTGTGTAAATCACATCCTTCCTTACTAAACCTGCTAACTAGAAAATCAATAGCAAAGATTTAATTGCAATGAAAATGAATAGATACATATTTACCAGCCCTAAATCAATCAGGGGCATAGGTCAAAACAAAGGCTCAGCATAAGAATAATAAGTCAATCAATAGGAAACGATAAAGATGTTTCCATGGCAGCAAAGAACACAGAGCAGGAACACAATGTATTTTATGAAAACAGAATTTGGTGTCTGATAATAGACAAATTGAGCAACCTCTTGACATTATCACCCACTAGCTGTGTGACTTAAGTTACTTAACTAGCCCGAGACTCGGTACCCTCAGCTGTTAAATGAATATGAGTCCTACTTCACGATTGCTATGTGAGTTAAATGAGACAAATTCAAATATTAATTACCCAATATATGTACCTTACACACAGTATGTGCTCTCTCAATAACTGTTGGCTGCCTTTTCCCCTTCTGAAGCGTTGAAAACTTGATTCAGAGACCATCGTTTTCTGAACACATATTATACACCATGAACTGAACCAAGCATTTCCCATGCATTATTTAGGTGTTCTAGATGAAACTTATAACAATGTGGGATACATTATTTGCATTTTACGAATGGATACACTAAGTTCAGACAAGTTCAGTAACTCATCAGAAGCCACAATGCTAACAAATTGCAAAGCTGGATTTCTGATCCTAACATCAAGCGGTTAAGTTCAATACAATCCCAGGAATTGATCAAACGTATATTTGGGGGACTTGATTACTTTAAATATGATCATCTCAGCCCCTAAAAAACTGAAAAAGTTGGTAAGAAACCCCAGAATCTGTCCCCTCTTTACACCCTACTTGACCTGTGCCTCCATTATTTAAAATTAGCCAGGCTTAGGACATAAAGCCGAGTCAATAGGCTAAATCTAAAAATATCCCAGGATGAGCAGACCAATAGGCAGTACTTCCAGGACCACTAAATCACAATTTTCCTATCAGCTACCACCACTATCTTCCTAAATATATGGCCAAAACTTTAGAAGGGATGACAATTATCCTACTGATGGGTAAATTTTTAAATTTGTTTCTCCTATTAAGACACCTAACAAAAATGGGGTATCGAATGCAATGTCTACCTCTAATGCTAGAAACTTCTGGTTTTTTAAACAAGAGTGAAGGGCATCTGGCTATTGGATGAAGAGAAATCACAGAACAAAAGACTCCATCCCAAACAACATCCAGCTTGGCATAAACCAAAACTGCTCAACACCAATACTGATGGAAAATAATGAGTATTAATCAGGACTATGAGAAAAGACAACTTAGTAGTTTATTAGCTCATGACAATCAATACCATTTATTATGGAACTATTACATGTCATACCTAGAAAAGTAATTTTCCCAAGTGGGTACAACTAATAATTGGGAGAAGTGGGAATTAAAAACCAATGCTGTGTGACAGCAAAGCTAAACGCCCTACCCACCAGACCTTGTTACCTCTGTTACTTAGTTATTTAACAAACTGATAGGAAATCTCATCCACACCTGACACTGCCACAACTAATATCTGCATAGTTGTTTGATTTTGTTTGCTTTACTTTATGAATAACTGACATACACTTTATCTGAAGCTGCTGAAAATCTGCTTTTTAAGCTAGGAAGGCATCAAGGTATTTATCACAGAATTCCACTTCCACCAAATTGAAACCTCAGTGCCTTGACTTCATTAACTCCCAGAAATTATACATAAAAAGCCAAAAACCTCTGCAACTTTGTACACATATTACTTCCCACATAACCGAACTGTAACCATGTCTGTGATGAAGCATCACAATTCACCAATTATCCTCCCCAAGAAGAAAGGAGAAAATGAAGAAATTGCATTCCAAACCAGAAAGGAAATTTAGGAGAGCATAGAACAATTATCTGCTTTGGCATCTGACCAGAACTTTCAGGTTAATTGGAATTCATCAAGAATTTTACCCTTGTAAAATGACCTTGACTTTTTAATCATCTTGGTCCACCTTTAAGAGTTTCTGTGAAAACATACTTAATTTTTTAAAAGGAAGCCTGAGGTTTCTAATGCTCTGTGAGTGCATCAGAAATTACCAAGGCTGACTGCTATTGGCATTTTTCAATCAGGGGCTTGTCATACAGAATCTTCAATGAGGTAGGAAATCTTTGCTGAGGTCAGGGTAATCCTCAAAAATGAAGCAGTGAAAAAGAAAGAAAATTAACTAGTAACAGTAATAATTAATATTACTAGTAACTAGTAATAATTAATATTTTGATTGAAATATAGGTTTTAACCTTAAGTCAGAAGAGTAGAAGGCCTTATAAATAATTATCATTGAAATTAAATGCCACTTAAGCATTTTTGTTGTAAATTTGATAAATATCCATTTATTGGACCATGAGCCATCCCTATTGGCCATTAAATCATATTAAATGATTGGATTACTTATGGTATGTCCCAGATATTTGGAGATGTTTATTTAAGCATCAGTAAGCATGTAGGGAGCACCTATTTTGTGCAAAAACTGTTCTAGGGACACAGAGTCAAATATTATGGAGCAAGGTCTCAAAGAGCTCACAGTCTAGTGGGACACATTCGTGAATTTAGCCAAGTCTTCACTCTTCTAACCTAACAAAGCTGTATCTTATAAGCATGCATGAAGAAAATGAAGTACATGAGTTCTAATACTTATTACTACTCACCAAGCAAAGTTCCTTTACTCTGCAGGGCACACATAGAAATGAAACCACTCAAAATCTTTTAATAAGCATGCTTTGGTCTCAAGAATTTAAACAATATATTTTTAAGAGTATAAAGTGAGATAAACCTATTTTACAGATAACCCTCCATTTTCTATAATTAAGACCAAACAGCATTATATTTATATGCATCCAATCCTGTTTACAAGATGTTACAAGTCTTTTTTTTCTGGTGAAAAATGTGCATTCACAAAAACAGATGACCTATGCCTGGCAAATGTAGTTCTAACATCCAGGTGTAGTTAGTAGCAAAGAAATAAAACATTTTGGAATTCTGTTTAAACTATTGTGTTAAATTTTATACTGTATGTGAGAAATCTGCAAAAATGAAATGATTCTTCATAAACTGCATTGTATATATGTGTATTTTTAGGTAGACAGATAAATGAGTAAGTAGAGTTATGCAGTTAGAGTCCCATGAGTTTGCATATGTGGTTTATCGAAAGTGGCTCTGGAGACATGTTTGGTATAAGGTATGTTTAAAAATCTGCAGCGCTTCTGAACTTTCTCTTCTCTCTTCCTTTTCCATCAGACAAACCTGCCAGTCATTTAACCCAAAGTTCATGGATTGCTTCAAAACTGAGTCTACGACCCATGTCCTTTCTGGAGAAAAAAAAAACGTTGAGGAGGGACAAAAAAGGTTCCCTTGAATCAGCCCAGGTACTTTTGGTCTCACAAGCAGATGGCCACATAACACAGTTTGCAAATACTGGCTGCAGGATGATGTAGAAGAGTTAACTGGAAGACACACCACAGAAACCCAAGTAATACTGTCTAAATTTTTTATCATTGAATTTGGTAGAAAATTACAAATGATGTTATAAATTGCTGAAATATAAGTCTTTAAATTTATGCTTTTGAATTGGGAGGCAAATTAAAGAAAATATAAGAATGTTGCTAACACATTCATTTAGTTACTGAATATTCATCTTCCTGTGGTTAACAATAACAAAATTTTCCATAGGTACAATCAAATCAAGAATGGGCATCCTTTTACCCATGCCAAGGAAAATAAAGAAATCAATCTTAGACTATATCAAAGGAATAGACATCATAAGGAATTCCAGTTACAGGGATTATAACATACAGTCATGATTATTTCAGAGTTAAATAACCCTTCCTTACTCCTTAATGTCCAATGAGGAAATGAATTTCTTTCAGAAATTCTGTAGAATCTTAAGCTTCCTTATGCTCATGATACTGGAAAGAGCCTAATGGATGTGCCATCTTATCCATCTGTCTGATTCCCCAAGATCCATTCCTGCATTAAACCATCAAACAGTAAAGCACATTCACCACATTATCTCAGCCCATCAAAGAATTGCTTCATTGAGGCACAACTTAATGCAATGCCCTTTGCCTTCATTCTGGGTCGATATAGAAACCATTACTTTGGACAATGTTTCCCTATCTTTGAAGATTTGACTTCTAGATTCAAATAAAATTGTAAATCATCCTGATTTTTTTTAAAAATTTCCTTAACATCTGAAACTTAAAGCCAAATATTGTTGGTACTGTTAGCTTCTTGTTGCTCAACTCACTTCTTCCACCCTTGAGATGTATAACATAATACACCTCTTAATAATATGAGTTAGCATTTCCTTAAGACACATGACATAATAGCTGAAATGGAATAATTTTCCTCACCCAGGAATAAAACCTAATTATACTTTACCACAGCCATCCAATGAGGCATTATGGAAATAATCAAAAATCAAAATGCGACGATTTATTCCCATAATGGCACTTCAGATGCCATGTCATCTAAGAAGTAACTTGGATATAATGGGCAGGTATTGAGTAAAGTTGAAGCAAAGTGCAAAGTGTACTGCAGAATCAAGACTATCAAATAATGAATTTATTTCACTAAATTTATGAATGAAGACAATGCTGCATGGTGCCTTGCAAGTCAGGCAATTTAATTCCCAAAAATAACTTGAAAAGGGGATCCTTCACATTAGTCGTATGTTAGAAAATTAGAAATATTCTGTGACCACAGAAGATGTGTTCCTCCCTACCCCTTCCTGAATCTTCCTAACAAGGTCATGCTGTGCTACTGGGGTAGAAGCTGTTTGACTGGAGCATATTTACTTAAAGGGGCTAACTGGAAGTCCCCATTGGTTCTCAATAAATTTCAACTAAATATTGGAGATGAGAACGGATAACACAAATATTCTTCATTAATAATTGCTGTTTTAGTTTTCTAGCTGCTAAAACAAATGCCATACAATGCATTGGCTTAACAACAGAAATTTTCAGCTCATGGTTTCAGAGGCTAGAAGGCTTGCTTCTTTCCAGGTTGGTGTCTTCTGACTGGCTGGAAATCTTTGGGGTTCCATGGCTTTTCAATCCCATGGCAATACACACAGTGGTGTCTTCTTTCTCTTAAGGGTTCTACAGACTTTCAACTTCTGGCTGCTCTCCATGGATTCTCTCTCTTTGTACAATTCCCTTTGCTTATAAGGATATAAGCTATATTGGATTAGGGCTCACCCTCATTCAGGTTGGCTATACCTTAACTAATAACATCTCCAAAGGTCCTATTTACAAATGGGTTCACACACAAGACCAGGGGTTGGGACTTGAACATGACTTTGCGGGGGGGGGGGGGGGGG